>JARFJB010000001.1:5272500-5325000 GCA_036346205.1 Vesta saturnalis
ACGTACTGTCTTGCTTTTTCTTGATCCACGCCCCGTTCAAACGAGACATCCTGCTTTGTTAATCTCGTTATACATGCGGTTCTGCTGGCAAACTCGGGTACAACCCTTAGGAAGTATCCCGCTAGTCCCATGAATTGCCTAACTTGTTTAACGGATGTGGGTATAGGCGAGTTGATCAAGACTTCAACTTGAAATGTCTTGAAAATGGTCGGTATGAACTTAAGAAAGTTGGTACCAGTATAATTACGAAAGCAGCCAAGGAACAGCTAAGATCTTGGCCCTCACAGTGGTCTCTGACGTGCAACATGAAGGAGATGATGTTAAGTACGTAAGGTGCTTTCTGATGCTTGATGGTCTCTGTCCCCGTTGTGGTAGAGCCAAGTGGTCGATGCGGTGCCCACTATGTACGATATGCTTGATGGTCTCTGTCCCGGTAGTGGTAGAGCCAAGTGGTGACTGCCGTACCCACTATGCACGATATGTTTGATGGTCTCTGTCCCGGTAGTGGTAGAGCCAAGTGGTGGCTGCGGTGCCCACTATGCAGAATATGTTTGATGGTATTTGTCCCGGTAGTGGTAGAGCCAAGTGGTCGTTGCGGTGCCCACTATGTACGATATGCTTGATGGTCTCTGTCCCGGTAGTAGTAGAGCCAAGTGGTGGCTGAGGTCTCCACTATGCACAATATGATTGACGGTCTCTCTGTTTAGGTACGTGAATGAGAAGCTCCGAGAACGTTGCCAGATTCAGATTGGCCGTGTTTCAGATGTTTTATTGACTTTACAGTAAATAAACAATATAACAATTTTTACTAGGGCAAGCACTACTGTTGTATTTTCGTTATTATCTAATTTATGTTAGCTAGAATAATTAATTTTATGTGTCCAGGAAATCAGATGCTTTATTACCTTTACACTTTTTACTAGGACAAGCACTTTTATTCTATTTTCGTATTGAATACTAACTAATTCTAGGAAACGTTCAACTTGTATTCGAATTAGATGTTTTATTTTTTTGAAATACAGCGATTTCTTTTAATGGGTCAATGTAACCCCATAAATATGTCAGAAATATTGTTATCGACTAGGAAATGTATATTTTGTAGATGTATGTAATTCCATAAGTCAGAATATTCTAACTAGGAAATGCTGACTTTGTAGGTTTATGAGGGCTGCTATCGGTCAAGGAAAACGTTGCGGTTGACTACGCCTAATTTTGGCATATATTTAGAAATAAAAGATAATGATAGCCAGTCAATCGTAAGATTTTCCGGTGCTCGGATATATTGCCTCTCTGTCATTTGATTTGTACTCGAATAAATCGTACGTGTAGTTTTTGAATTTTATGTTTAGCTTTCTTTTATTACCTTTAATTGTAAAATTTCTAACCATATATATATATATATATATATATATATATATATATATATATATATATATATATATATATACTATATATATATATATATACAGGTGCGGCGTTAGTGCGTCGAAGTACGATATATCCGTTATTAAAGGAGATACCAATCTTATCGTCATTCTATCAAAATTGTTGCCTACAGATTTTAGGCGTGAATAAATAAAAGTGTGACAAATTATCAAAAAAAATTCAAAAAACATCGGTTATTAAGATAAAATTCTTATAAAATTAATAACGGCTAACTTGTTATAATAGAAATTAAAAAAAATTCTTTCTGTTATTAAATTGAAAATATCTTAGAAATTAACGATTTTACCTATAGGGAGTGCTTAATAAAAATGAAAGAACATAAAGTGTATTTTCACTTTTTAAAATAAAAACAGGGTGATTCGTTTGAAAAAATTGACAAAATCATGTGTTCGAGTTTTGGCTCGCTCCATATTCAATTGGTGCAATAATAAAGAAATACCACTTTCTCGTAACGCTGTACCAATGTCACCAAGTTATGCCTGGAAGAAAATATTGTAAATTGTTCTGTCAAGGGTATATAGGACGTTGAAATGAGAATGATTATCGTGTACAATTGACCATAACTTTTGAAATACCCTGTATAACGAAATGAAACCTTATATTGGAAGTGATGGGGAAATGAGCTTAATCTAAATTTGAAATAATATATAGGGTGTTCCATTTAAAAAAAAGTATGTTTGGTTCACCCTGAGAATATGTAACACCCTGTAAATACGAAAATACTTTTATAATGTGAAGTTTGAAGTTGAGTATAATTTTTGTAAATAATTTTTTTTGGTGTCTCCTTTAATAACGGATATATCGTACTTCGACGCACTAATGCCGCACCATGTGTATATATACATATATATATATATATATATATATATATATATATATATATATATATATATATATATATATATATATGTATTCTTTCGATGATCAAGAACTGTATTGTGAGGTACGTCGTTATTGGTTACATACTATAACTACCTAATTTGGTAGAGGTCATGGTCAACTTGATTACCTCGATAGCCAATACATTAATTTTGTAACGTGCTAGTCAGTATTTGAGATGAATTTTGCATAAAATATACGTTTACACACCAATTTCGCTATGAACGCGGCAACATAGATCCTTTCGTTGATCAAGAACAAAATCTTGGGGCGCGTGAGTGTTGTTTAGCATGTAAGCACACAATATACATTTACATACCAATTTCATTAAGGCTATGGCAAAATTGATCGCCTCGATGGCCAAGAGCTAACTTTGTCACATGCCTTTGCAGAATTTGGGTAAAATTTTGCCCAAAATCTATGTTTAAACAAAATTTTGTGGTCCATAAGTGTTGATGAGCATTTAAGCCGAATATTGCGCAGAATCTATAATTACACAAAACTTTCGTTAAATTCAAGGCAAAATTGATTGCCTCGATGACCAACAGCTGTGTTGGTTAGTAGTTGAGTTGTATGTTGCTCAAAACCTATGATTATGTACCAATTTCGTTTGGAGCGCGACAAAATGGATTCTCTCGATGAAAAGGGTTAATTTCTGTGGTCTCTGAGAGTTAGTGACCATTTAAACCAAATATTGCCCAAAATCTGTATTTATACATTAATTTCGTTGGGGACGCCAAAGTTGATTACTTCAATGGCAAAGAGCTATATTCTGGTCAGTATTTTGGTTAAACCTTGCCCATAAACTATGCTTCTACACCAATTTCGTTGGAAACGCAGCAAAATGGACAGTATTCATGATCAGGAGCTAAATTCTGTGGTCCATGAGCAATTAGGGCTAATATTGCACAAACTCTATATTTACATACCAATTCCGTTAGTGTCAAAGCGATATTGATTACCTTGATGCACAAAAGTTGAATTCTGTTACACATGTTGGTCAGTATTTGAGCTGAATTTTGCTCAAAACAGATGCTTATATACCAATTTCGCTGAAAAAGCGGCAAAATGAGCTTTCTCGATAAAAAAGGTTTAAACTATGGCCCCTAAAAGTTTATGAGCATTTAAGCCAAATATTGCCCAAATGTTTCACTTACACATCTATTTTGCTGGGGTCGTGCCAAAAATGATTACTCGGTAGCAAGGAGCTACATTCTGTCACGTGTTGGTCAGTATTTGTGTTGAATTTTGCCCAAAATCTGTTTGTAGACCAACTTCGTTGGGGATGCGGCGATATGGCTTCTCTCGATGATCTAGAGATAGATCATTTCTGTGGTCCATGAGTGTTGGTTAGCATTTAGGCCACATATTGTTCAAAATCTATATTTACACACCAATTTCGTTGGAGTCGAAGCAAAATCGGTTGCCTCGATAGCCAAGAGCTGAACTCTGTGTATTTGAGCTGAATGCTTCCAAAACCCATGCTAATATACTCATATTATTAGGCACTCGGAAAAATGGATTCTCTTTACGATCAAGAGCTAAATTCTGCGGTCCATGTGAGTTGGTCAGCGTTTGGACCGTGTTACCAAATATCTATATTTACACACCAATTTTGTTTGGAGTGACTGCAATATTGATGGCCTCGATGACAAAGGATTAAATTATATAGCCCATTAGTGTTAGCCAGCATTTGGGTTAAATGTTGGCCAAAGTGTATATTTGTACACCAATTTTATTAGGGTTACGAGAAAATTTGTTGCTTTAATGATCAAGTCCTAAATTCGGTGACTCATAGGTATAGGTGTAAAATAAAGTAAATTTTGTTGTAGTTAATAATCGTTTTAACCAATACTTTACAAGGGCAAAAGCATATTGGTGATAACCTAAAGGTTGTTTTAAGCTAACTGATGAATATACAAATTCTGTCAAAAAGACAGGTTGTATATCCCAAATTGGAGGCTTCGCTGCCGTTCAGCCTCCACGCATGGCCGTCGACCGGTAAACGTCCCTTACTGTTCTTGATACTCAATATACTATAAAAACGCGTTTGTTATTAAGAAATAAAATTACAAGTTGTTTTTCGTATTATGTTTCTGTTAACTTCCATTTGAGGAACGGAGCCAAACTTCTTTTGCAGTACAGCTTACCGATTCACTTTCAATTAAATATCATCATTATAGGAGAAGGTAAGAATTGGCTGGATTACAATATGAAGTCATTAAACTTGTGCATATGTACTGTAGAGTAGATAAGCGTTACTTGGTTGGAAAAGCTTCCCTTGCAGTTTCTTGTGTGCAGGCCAAAATATGACCCAATTTTCTTGATCATTTACGGGAAGGGGCATATCGTTTCTACCGCATTTTATAATCTGAATGTAATGAGAGTATGATTGGTTGTCGTTTTTAAAATCAAATATGACGTAACTGAGGAATTTTTGAATGTGTGTCCTCAGTCTAGGAGTGATGCCATAAGGGCTAAGGCTCGCTTGCACTTCGTCGTATACACGAAGGTTAGTGTGTGCGGAGATAGTGAAATATTTGTGCCTATCGGGAGATTAACTGAAGCTATCGTAGAGTTTGTCTCGTTACCCTTAATTGGGGGATTTGGAGTATTTATCGTATCGGTGTCGTATAGCGACATATTCCCGTATATGGAATTGGGGTTCAGTGTCGAATGGTGCTGTACTAACTCCTTTGGAGTTCTTTCGCACCTGGTATGTGGATCTCAAGTAAATAGTTTTAGTGTTAGTTGACGTTGACTGCTTCGTGTAAATGGCTAAGCGCATAACAAACAATTATCGCTGTAAATAAAGAAAGCTTTTAGTTTAAGTGCATCCATAATATTCGTCAAGGACTTTGTAAATTTCGTTAATAAGAAGACGCCGTTTAAATAGATATACCGAATTTTAATTATAAATTTGAATGAGTAAAAATTAATCAAGTAACGCTTTGTAAATAGTTGTGCATTTACGTTGAATCTAATGGAGAATTAGTCAACGTAGTTTTGGTTGAAATAACTGTCGTAAATTAAGTTCGAGTAAATATGAATAAGATTTGTCGTTTGTAGCTGGTGGACCTGTTGCCCGACCGATTACCGCAGTTCAGAGGAGGACGAACATCTCTTTGTTGGTGTTATGTAAGGTAACGCTTATTTTTTTATTTTTGGTGACAACAATAAGGTGTGCGTTTTTTATTCTTTTTTTTGTTTATGTAAGAGGATGCAAACGCTTGCTTGTGTACGTTATCGCATAAAGGCCCTTCAGGTAGTTTTGAAACAGGCGTATTCATCCTCACAATTTATTGTTTATATCCTGACTTTTTTTTTTGTGCAAATTCTGTGTATCGAAAGTTTATATTACCGATATTTTGTATTATTTCTGTTGTATTTAATGAAAGTTATTTGTTTATAATACATGGTAACTGCCGGTTGAATTCTGTTAGTTTTATTCTAGATCTCTTGTTTTGGAATTTTAGGTAACTGTATCAAAATTTGAGATGTAAATCTCATAATATACGACCATTGTAATTGTTTATAACCGTTTTATTGATAGATATTTATCTATTGTGATTCGTCCTCTGTGCTACAATTTTGACGTAAACTCATAAGCTAAAAGAGTAGAAACCTTTGGGTTCACATTTAAGATTGCTAGTAATTGACTTCATTTGATGAAAGTTATTTAAGTTTTATTAAGAAACTAATTAAGGGTAAATTTTGACAAATGAGATTCATTATGGTTTGACGTAATGCATTTAGTTAACGTAGTATAAGTTTGCTAGCCGAACGAGGGTATCTCGAAAAGTTGCGAGATATCTTTGAAGTATTTTAGGTATCGACTTGTCGATTGGAGGCATTCTAGTGCCTGATTTGCCGAATAGGTAAGCGAATATAATTGTTTGTTACGGCAGCTAGGTAGCTTATTTTGGAATTTAAGTACTACATCCCGATATCGACGTTTGATAAATTTTACAATTTCATAGATTTTTGATCAGGTTTGTGCCTTTTTGAATTTATCTACCAATTTTGACGATTTTTGGAGTTGCTACGAGTGCCTTCCACGACCTTTAAGTAAGAAACCCGCCAACACCACTGAGCTAGGCTGTAGCCCAAATTGCCTTTACGGGCTGGATGCTCTAGTGAGTATTTAGCCTGTAACAGTGGCCAATTTGAAAGTACAATTTATGATTAGGAGGCTTTGTCAAAGATGTCAAAACCCACACATCTATATGTCATTTACTTCAGCGTTTAAAATCATAGTCCATTATCGTAAAGTGCAAATATTTTAATAGTTTGAAATACCAAAAATATCAGTACCTTCTTTAACTCACAGGTGCTAATTAGTTAGTACTATTATTTAAGTTTGACATTAATTTAAAATAATGATGCTGTTACTAAAATAAAGTTTCATATCATCATTAACCATAAATAAAGTGGGGTTAACGTGTTTAATTTCAATGTAATTAACAAAACCAGCTGCGCCGCTAGTTCTACTTATTTTAGTTGGAATTTTAGATATAACATTTTATTTGGGAATTGAAATGAACCATGAAATTCTGTAATTTATTTTTTATAGGATAGTTCACTACAAAGTTAGCTACGCGTATAAAACGTTCGAAGATAATAAAAAAAAATTACCAAGTGGTAGTTCCATAATACTCACAGGTCACTCCTTTTATACTGTATAGGAGTAGAAAAATCATAGTACACGCGTGGTAATGCCTGTACGAACTGAATTATTTTACGACACTCGCTCACTTACAACCCTTGTTATGTAATGTACTGTTATATTAGTAGGCTTGTCAGTACTATGTAAATATAGCGATAGTTAGATTAATTTTAGCGTTGCATTATTTTTTCTGCTTCTAACATACCTATTGCTTGACTTTAACCATTTCAACTTATTCTTATTGCTTTTGGTAAGCTAATAAGAATTATATTTTAATATTAATATTGAAATTATAAATTAAAACAAAATGAACTTCACGTTATTCTATACGTTACGAAAAAGCCCTTAAGTTTTTCCTAATTTTCTCGAAAACGGATGAACCAAATGTAAATGCAATTGTAACATAAGAAGCAGCATTTCTTCCTTAAGAAGTTTTACATTTGATATTTTACTGTAAAATAATTAGGGGAGCCAATATTTACAATAGTTTATTATAACATGGGAATTCCCTATGTCCAGAAATTCAAGAGACACAGTATATATATATATATATATATATATATATATATATATATATATATATATATACGTGTCTCAGATAACATTTCCAGCATGGGGATCTCGCTTATTATAAAAGATACAGAATTGGTTAAATTAGATTAATTACTCCTAAGGATTAGTGAAATTATAGGACACTCTCCAATTTCCAAATTTCCATGTATTTTAAGACCTATAGCAAGAAAAAGAAAAATGTCAAATTTCTTTTTCTTGTAATATCTTTTTTGTTATATTAGACATATAAATTTTATTTGCACTTTCTTAAGATATTTTTTATGTAGAATTTAAATATCAATTTGGATTTTTATTTGCACTTTCTATTTTTTAGTTTCAACCCCTAAATTAAATTTTTCTTATGGAACGACAAGTCGGCTTTGAAATAATTGATCGTGTTTTTTATCCTCTTTACAACAACATAGCACATGTATTATCTATTTTTAAAAACAACAAAGAAAATTTAAAAAAATCTATTTTATTAAAGACTCTAACAATAAGTAGGCCGTGAAATATGAGAAAACGACAAATAATAGATAACAACAAGAGTTAAGCAGGTAATAGTATTGGAGATAATTATCCAATTATAAAAGATGTTCAAACAATTGACCATTCCGTTCTAAACATAATTGTGCCCTGCGTAGTGTCGACGTAATTGCTCTGCGTAGTTTTTGGCGTTTAATGCTACCAAATGCTGCAAGAACAGCTTCGCGAAGATCTTCGGCATTCTCAAATGTTTGCACGTACACTCGATTTTTTACGTAGCCCCAAAGAAAAAAGTCCACGGGCGTTAAGTCTGGAGATCTGGGTGGCCATAAAATCGGCTCTCGATTACCAATCCATGAATTTGGAAACCGATTATTAAGATATTCGCTGATGATGTTTGAATTGTGGGGTGGGGCGCCATCTTGTTGGAAGCAGATATTAATATTCTCAATCAGTGGTAAATCATCAAGTTTATTTTCTAAATCAGTTTGTAGTAAATTCAAATACCTTTCACTATTTAATGTTTTGTTAAAAAATATGGGCCCAATAAGTTTAGCGCCTAAAATGCCACACCAGACGTTAAAACCAAATCTCACTTGATGCTGACTTTCCTTAACAACGTGAGGGTTTTCACGGTCCCAAAAGTGAGCATTGTGTCGATTGAAAAGGCCATTATTTGTAAATCTGCTTTAGTCAGACCACAAAATCGTAGCTGGAAAATTATCGTTATTCTCACATTGATTAACATACGATTGGCAAAATTGTAATCTTCTCCCCTGATCTCCATCTCTAAGTCCCTGCAGAATGGTGTACTTATACGGATGATACCTGTGACGTTTTAAAATTCTTTGTGATGTAGTTTTCGAAATACCAATGTTATGTTCAATTTTTCTAACAGACGTTGAAGGATTTTCAATAACTGATTGTAATACATTAAGTTCTGCATCTTCATTCCGTAATTTCGGATTTCTAGTAGGTTTTGAAAATGAACCATATTCTTTTAAATTAATTACCAAATTTCTGTACGTACGAGCACTGGGCTGCCTTCTTTCAGGATACAGCCTCAAGTACATCAGTTCAGCTTCTAAACTGTTTTTATGAGACAAGATGTAACAATTCAACATATCAAACTTTTCAGTATTAGTAAATAAAGCCATGTTTTACACAAAAAATATTCTGGAACGAATAATTTTTAAGTGACATTAAATTCGATTGTTTTTATGTTTCACGGCTTGCTTATTGTTAGTCTTTAATAAAATACATTTTTTTAAATTTTCTTTGTTGTTTTTAAAAATAGATAGTACATGTGTTATATCATTGTAAAGAGGATAAAAAAACACGATCAATTATTTCCATAAGACAAATTTAATTTAGGGGTTGAAACTAAAAAATAGAAAGTGCAAATAAAAATCCAAATTGATATTTAAATTCTGCATAAAAAATATCTTAAGAAAGTGCAAATAAAATTTATATGTCTAATATAACAAAAAAGATATTACAAGGAAAGGAAATTTGACATTTTTCTTTTTCTTGCCATAAGTCTTAGAATACATGCAAATTTGGAAATTGGAGAGTGTCCTATAATTTCACTAATCCTTAGGAGTAATTCATCTAATTTAACCAAATCTGTATCTTTTATAATAAGCGAGATCCCCATGTTGGAAATGTTATCTGGGACACGTTGTATATATATATATATATATATATATATATATATATATATATATATATATATATATATATATATATATATATATATATATATATAATGTATTTACTATCCCAATCTTCAAAAATTTTATTGTGCAAATCTCTTGTGTTGTCTCATTTTTAAAAAAACACTTCGTAGAAACCTGTTGTGCACTTAGACACAGTTAAGTTACTACATATATACACGTCCCATTTCATCTCTATTGTCATTTCATTTCCGTATTTAAAAATTTTTCATTGCATGTATTACTCATACTCAGCTCATCCGTCTATTGGAAATTATAATTTGTCGGGCTAAGTGGAAGAGCACTGACGGATTTAGCATCCCGAAAGTGAACTTCGCCCTTTGGACATCGTAATCCGTATAGCAACTGGTCGATTAGCTTATATATATTCTTTGTGTCCAAATCAAATAATAATATATATATATATATATATATATATATATATATATATATATATATATATATATAATATAATGATTCATCCTCAGGGACGCTACAATGTCATTATATAAAACACCAATCTACTTCCTAACACACTTATAAACAAGAGATCTTAACACAATTATGGTCGTAACATGATTAAATAAATAATTTTAAATAACTCAATCTAGATAAAATCCTGGTAAATCCCTGTAAACACCTTATATTAATTAAAAATTATTATTAATTTTATTAATAATAAAATTAAGTGATTTGATTGTAATCTCATTATAATTAGAATTAACATCAGTTCTACATACATAAAGACAAAATTTACATCGATTGGGGCTTGAACCTTGATGGCGCAGTTGGTTAGCGCGGTACTCTAGTAAAGTACAGGTCGTAGGTTCAAATCCTCGAGGTAAACTTGGGATTTCCCAGGATTTTGTCTAGATTAAGTTATTTTAAATTGTTTACTTACTAATATTACGACCATAATTGTTTTAAGATCTCTTGTTTATAAACTAGTGTGTCAGGAATTAGATGATTGGTGTTTTTTATATTATGACTTTGTAGCGTCCTTGAGGATGAATCATATTTAAGATTCAAAATGTTTTTAATAAAAAAACTTGTGTATATGTATACATTTATAAAAATTGGCATGTTTACATGAAAAGGTAAAAGCTGAAAGAACGTGTTGATGTAGCTTCTAATGTTATATTTTGTATTATTATTATGTTATTATTATACATCAATAGAGAGAAATGCATTAGTTTATCTGCGGTGCAATTTGTACAATGCACAAAGCGAAAAATGACATTTCGCTTCAGCGACGTATGTACCTATTTTGTACACTCGGGCAGGCGTATACTTAGTTTTTAACAGTTTTAAGAATTTTCGTTAATAGCTTGATTTATAACAAATGTTTATAAACGTGAATGAGTTATTATTAATATTTTGTTTTCTAGGAAATAAACGCAATTTTAGTTCCTCTTTGTGACCAAACAAACTGACTTTTATTCTCCCAAGTGCAAAATACTATATTACCCATCAAGGGAGGGAAATGCATTGTTTGCCGCGGTGCAACTTGTACCCCGAGGGCGAAAAGGAAAAATGGTATTTCGCTCCAGAGGTGTATATACGACTTTTTGTACTCGCGCAGTCGTTTACCTAGCTTTTAACAGATTTCAGGGTATTCGTTAATAACTTTAAATAATCATGTAGTCGCGAATAAAGTATCATGGCAACGAGTTTGATTTTTTGATTTATAATAAATTCCTACGTGAGTACGTTTTTATAGTCATTATTTCCCTAGGAAATAAAAAGCAGTCTTAGTTCCTGGATAAATTCTGACATATTTCAGTCATTTCTAAGTAAAATTGTCTATTTTAGGAAAGCAGTAGGTACCTGCCAACCAGTTTTGTTACCTACCTTCAAGAAGGCTTAAATACCCATAGGTACCGGTACGGAAAATAAATTTGTATAGTACACTTAATTTACAGTTAATAAAGTAAATAAAAACAATCAGCTATTTTCAATCCACTACGTCGTGTCTCCAGTCCCCGTTTCGTGATAATAAACTTTGATTCTCATGAGTGCAAAAATCATTTTCTACACTACATGTATCACCTTATTTTTACTATTTATGAGCGCTCTGTGTATTGCACCCTTAACTTTCAAAATAATAACTACCAATTTTCGTATCCCACAGCATTTGCAAAAAGTGCAATACTAACATAAGACGACCATTCATCCCGTATTATACAGGATAGTCCCTTTTTTAAACATTTCATTTCATATATGTAATTATTTGAATAAATTAAGTAAATGTTTCGTATTTATAAGGAAGTCCCCTTATTGTCCTGTTTCTGAGGTTTCATAAATTAATCAAAGTCTAGAAAGTACGAAAAAGATGGTGCAACCTTCGTATAAGACACAATAGAATGACAGCACAAGTTCTACAATTTACGAGATTATTCTAGCACTTTTGCCGCTTAAAAAATAGCGCGCGATGCCGCTTATGAGGCAGTATTAGGAGTACCAAGTCTAGCGCGAAAAAAATTTACTTACGACGCTACGACGATGTCTTGTACGTGCGGAAAATAAATATACCGGTGCGTGTAAATAAATAAGTTTTTTTAAATAAATAATCGTTGTAGTGTAGTTTGTATTTAGCACGGTAGAAAATCAGAAAATGCCAAAAATAATGTGTACATTTAATAGAGTTGGAAAGTGAGTATCGATTTATTAAAAAGACAACAGACAACCTCAGATAGTGATGTAGGGTGCTCTTAAAATGTTGTGCACAGTTTTCACTTGCACATGGTGAAAAAGAGGATACTGTTCAACACATATCGACGCTTTATCATAAAAAGGCGGATACTGCTGCTTCTAGTAGTAGCAAAATGTCGTCTTTTTTTCGTAAGGACACATTTGGAAATGAAGAACAAAAGCTAGCTGCGATTGAATGCACTTGGTCATACCACAACGTGATCCACAATCAGTCGTTTCCTTCCGTGAATTGCACCAGTAAGCTAAGAAAAAGTTGCTTCCAACAAAAATTTCCATACGCTAGAACCAAATCTGAAAGTATTGCGTGTTACATTTTACAAAAGGAATCATTAAGCTCCATACAAAATGATCTTGGAACGTTCAATTTTGTAACCTTCATACTGATCAAATCACAGGAACGTAAACATTTGTCCTGTACTCGTAAGATGCATGCTGCAAGTGGGATCTGAAAAATCTTTAATGGTAGAAGTATACATGGTTTTATTAAATTTAAAGCAACAATTAATAGAATGGAGAAATGCAGTCTTTTTGTCAAATCAAAGTTAACACTATCTAGTAGCTTTGATGAATGAAGAAGAAGCTCTAGCCGTACCTCAGTTTAAAACGTCATTCAGTGCCTATGTTTTATACCTTGTATAGCCCATTTAGATAAACGTTTCATTAGGTATTACTAAAAAAAGAACCTCTGTGGTGAGATGTTGGAAACTCATTAACTGTTTTTCTAAAACAACACCCTGATATTCATATAGATTATTCGGAACTTTTTGATGAAAATATGTAGATTATAAAATATTAAAAAATGTACCTTTTCAAATAGTTTTGATACAGCGTGATCATCCGGGCTTTTCCTTACAGTTGGATCTAAATTTGTATTAGGTTTTAAGGGATGACTAGCCCAATGCGATACATTTTTTTTTGTTAAGTTGAAGTCTTTTGTTTTACGTTAACTTTTAACTAATTGGTAAAGAATTTAGTTTTTGTATCATTAATGTGTTTTTACATTGAATATTATGCATCAGCTTCTACAAAACAAAGGAAATTTGTTATATGCAGTAATGCAGATAATTAGCAGTATAATATTAAAATAATAAATAAATAATATTAAAAAGACTTACTTAAGAATTACGTTTATTGTTTTGTAAATAAATGCTTACCTAATCCAAAAGGTTAACAAGAACTTAGGAATTCTTTCGCAAATTAAAATTAAACAACAGATGCAAATTTTATAAACCCTAACGGATTTTGTTTATTAAAAAGTTTAATACACTTTTAAAGGCAGATTTAGCAGCATCAATTATTATTTGAGGATTCATAAACAGGTAACATTTAAATCTAATCGCTTAATTAACACACTGAGCAAGTTTATGCACACTCAGCTTGAAATTAAGACATGCTTGGTTAGATTCTAAAGAGATAATCAAAAATTGTCACTTCGGAAAATATAATTTACTCATATTATGATACAAGTATGAGATTACAATTATAAAAGCATATTATTAACCATGTTGATTTTCTAGCGGCAATCTCACTAACAATGTACATCTTTGAGGTATGGCAAATGTAAGAGTATTTCAAATAGATAACTACAAACTGCATCCACGTATTATGCACCGATTCGCACCATGCGCGGGCATTTAAATACACGGGATACACCACAAAAATGACAAAAATTAAATTGAGCCCATGTTGCCACATCTAGTGGCTCAGGAAGGTTATAAAAATTTCGTTTACACATATACCCCAATATTAATGCAAGCGCCCCCACATGGAACATTTAAAAACTAAATTTTGACGATTCTATACAGGTTGGGCCAATTTTTTTTTGTTAATTACATCGGGATGGATGAGTGGATATGTTTGTAAGGCTTAAACCGTCCTGAGCCATATATACTGGGTCCGCCTTTGGGAGCTGATCCTATGAGTATCTACTAAACCAAACTTACTATAATTTTGAAAATTTGGTGACAGGGTAATGATGTTAGGGCTAACTCATCTAAAATAGTTTCACATTCGTACCACTTCCGGTTATACCGGAAGTCGGTACTTAGTCGCTTATTTTAAATGGAACGCCCCGTATATTAATACATTTTTGGATTCTATGTCGAATTTTAAGGTAAGTTTGTTAAATAAACTAGATACGAAATTTCAGTCGTTTTCAATAAAAAACCATTTTTCTAAAAAAATTGACAGATGCGGTCTTAGTAATAACTCGTTAATTGTTCTGTTCCGGTCAAACAATTTGAATAAAACTTTGAGGTGTTGTAGGCAAAGGTTTATTGCAACAGTCTGCAAAAAATAACATTTGTATTTTTCATAAAGAAAATTATGAATGTCTAAACTTGACTATCAAGAAATGCAAGTTACTCAAAAAAATCAAATGGAAACCCCTATTTTTTATTACTCAGATCGATTTAACGTCAAAAATTAAGGTAAGTTTGTTTAAAACTTTATTTGCCTAAACGTAACAGTTTCATACTTATTATCAAAAAGTCCCAATTTTAAAATTTGTGATAAAAATGAGCTACATACTTAAATCTAGTATTCCTTGTTCGTGGTCACCATGGAAACCAAATAATTGAGAATTGAAATAAAGAAAAATATCTGAAAAAGTTACTGCAAAAAATTATAAAAATTGATAATTTTGTGATTCAAAAGTCATTTTTGCCAAATAGAAATTTTCTAAGTAATTTTTTTCAAATTCGATATACAACATAAGTGTAAAAATTAAATACTTTATGAGTAAATCGAAAAAAACTACTTTTTACTGCGGAGGTAATACATACTTATCAGCGCATCATTACATGATAAAAATGCTTATTTATTTTGTTTTTCTTTTGTAGTCAATAATTTAATAAAATTGTTGACAGTTTGTGTTTTTCTTGATGACATGGCTCGACTTGAATATTCCAATACAGATTATTTGAATTTAATTTTAATTCACGGAGAATGTCATAAAGTTGTAAAACGAACAGTAAGAACATTTATCGAAAGCTATCCTGAGCGCCCCCGACCATCAGCAGATACAATAAGACGTGTGGTTCAAAATTTGGAACAGTTTGGCACATTTAAACACTATGCGCCTCGCAAAAAAAATGCTATTGATAACGAACAGAATAAAGTTATAACTTTAGGATATTTCCGTGCCTATCCTTGTAATTCCATAAACGACGCGAAAACAGATATTGGCTTGACACCAACAACTATCAGAAGAATTCTTAAGAAACATAAGTTAGACCATACTGTTTATAATTAGTTCAACATTTGAAAGAAGCGGATTTCTTGAAACGTATCGAATTTTGTGAAACAATTTTGCTCAAAATACAAGAAATTCCTAATTTTTTGAATAATATCATATGGACAGACGAATGGGATATTTAATCGCCGATACTCGCATTACTGGAATAACGAAAATAGCAATCCAATTCGCGAATGCCATTTTCAGGAAATTTGGAATTTTAACGTATTTTGTGCTATTCGGAATAACGAAATCTTTGACGTGTATATTTACAACGAAAATTTGAGAGGTTTAAAATAGTTGATTGTTGCGATTTATGATTACAAATTTAATTTCTAGGAGAAAATTATCTTGAGATATTAGACACTCGAATTCAACTCCGATTAAATCTAGAAAGGGAAAATTTATGGTACCAACAAGACGTGCGCCCCCTCACACACCCACGCTGTTTCCATGAAACCTTATGAAATTTTTGAAGATCGTTGGTTTACCAATAATGGTCCCTTTCCATGGCCACCTAGGCCCCCTGATCTTACGCCAATGGATTTTTATCTTTCGGATCAAATTAAAAATATTTTTTATGCTACACCACTAACGACTAAAGAAAATTGTATTTCAAGAGTGCAAAATGCCTTCAATTCTCTTTCACCACAAGAAATTCCAAGGGCTACAAATGAAGTCGTTATAACACGGGTTCAACAATGTCTTGCGTCTAACGGGCAACATTTTGAACATTTATTGTAAATTAATTTACATTTGATCACGAGCAAGAAATACTAAATAAGCGACTTTATCGTGTAAGACTGCACTGATAAGTATGTAGTTACTACCTCCGCAGTAAAAGTAGTTTTTTTCGATTTACTCATAAAGTATTTAATTTTTACACTTATGTTGTATATCGAATTTGAAAAGAATTATCAATTTTTATAATTTTTTGCAGTAACTTATTCAAATATTTTTCTTTATTTCAATTCTCAATTATTTGGTTTCAATGGTGACACGAACAAGGAATACTAGATTTAAGTATGTAGCTCATTTTTATCACAAATTTTAAAATTGGGGCTTTTTTGATAATAAGTATGAAACTGTTACGTTTAGGCAAATAAAGTTTACTAAGACCGCATCTGTCAATTTTTTTAGAAAAATGTTTTTTTTTAAACGACTGAAATTTCGTATCTAGTTTATTTAACAAACTTACCTTAAAATTTGACATAGAATCCAAAAATATATTAATATACGAGGTGTTCCATTTAAAATAAGCGTGCGACTAAGTACCGACTTCCGTTATAACCGGAAGTGATACGAACGTGAAAATATTTTAGATGAGTTAACCCTAACATCATTACCCTGTCACCAAATTTTCAAAATTATAGTTAAGTTTGGTTTAGCAGATACTCATAGGATCAGCTCCCAAGGCGGACCCTGTATATATGGCTAAGGATTGTTAAGTTGGTTCAGGTTTGTATGCTCGCATACGTACTTCAAACTCAAGCTGGTACGAAAGATATATATATATATATATATATATATATATATATATATATATATATATATATACCGTGTCCAAGATAAGGATGCCCACTATAGGGATCTCGGAAACGGTAAGAGATGGAAGGTCGGTTAAATGGAACAAAAGTTGCGCATTTGAGAGGATGTATTTATGGTCTTTGTAGAACTCGAATATCTCTTTTAGTTTTTGATATATTTGAAAAAAATTGAATTTTCTGATTTTCGTTTTTATTTTTTCTAACCTTATTTGAAGAGCTATCAAGAAAAGAAGAGCACATTTTCATTGCCACTTTTCTAGCTCTACTTAATGCTGTTATTCAATTTTTGATACAACGTTTCGTTTGTTAGCAACCATCATCAACTTTATTTTTTTAAATACACGAAAAAATTATGTTTGCCATATTTAAATTCTCTCCTTGATTCTGAATTCAACCATATATCACACTTTATATTTTTGATACGTTTCGGATGAGAAAAATCATATTCAATGTAAAAGATCGAAAACGTACGGTTAAAACTAATACTAGAAACATTAGAAAAGCGCAAAATTATTATAAAGTTATATTTTGTAATTTTAAATGATAGACAAATAAAAAACAAATTTATTTTAAAGGTTAATAAACTCACAAAAGATGTTCAAAAAGATTCCCGTTATTCTCTAAACATAAATAGCATCTTCTAACTGTAACATCTAAAACATTCTTCAGCATTTGAGGAGTAATACTAGCAAACGCTTCGAGAACTAATCTTTGTAAAATTTCTTCGTTTTCAATATCGTTTCCACAAATGTAATTCTTAATGTATCCCCAAAGAAAAAATCCAAAGGTGTTATATCTGGAGAACGGGCTGGCCACAGTACATTTGCATGAGTGCCAATATATCTTTCTGGAAATCTAACTGACAGGTATTCTCTGGCAACTCTGGAATTATGTGCTGGTGCACCGTTCTGCATAAACCAACAACCTTCAACTTATTGGAAAGGCAAATCATTCAAAGCTCTCTCTAATTTTGGAGTAAAATTTGGTTACGTTCAGAATTTAAGGACTCGTGGTAAATGAAAAGACCTATAATTCGAGTACCGAATATAGCAGCCTACATATTAAATCCGAAACGGTGTTGGTGTTTGGCCGTTTTGTACAGACGTGGATTTACTCTTGCCCAATAATGAGCATTTCTACGATTAAAAATTCCATTATTATTAACCATACTCTCATCGGACCATATTATTTAATTCGGAAAATATTCATTGTCTTGAGATTGACGTGTATACCATTCGCAAAATATTCTACGTCTTTCTGGGTCACCTGGTCCAAGTCCTTGGCAAATTCTAAATTTATATGGATGTACTTCCTCATTCTTTAGAACATAATGAGCTGTGGAATGGGCTATGCCAGTTGCCTCTTCAATTTTCCTAGTAGATACCTCTGGATTTTCCGTTACAGCTAATAAAACAGTATTGGTTTTTTCTTCATTGCAAGGTTTTTTGCGAGATTTTACAGGTTTTAGATTAACTGCTAATGTGCGAAAAGTTCTTTTGTGAGGGTGACGCCTTTCTGGATATTTGTTTAAATACATTATTTCGGCTTCAGAACAATTACGTTGACACAAAATGTAACACGTCAGTATATCGAATTTTTCAATGTTTTACATTGAATATAAATTTTCTCATCCGAAACGTATCAAAAATATAAAGTGTGATATACCGTTGAATTCAGAATCAAGGAGAGAATTTAAATATGGCAAAAATAATTTTTTCGTGTATTTAAAAAAATAAAGTTGATGATGGTTGCTAACAAACGAAACGTTGTATCAAAAATTGAATAACAGCATTAAGTAGAGCTAGAAAAGTGGCAATGAAAATGTGCTCTGTTTTTCTTGATAGCTCTTCAAATAAGGTAAGAAAAAAATAAAAACGAAAATCTGAAAATTCAATTTTTTTCAAATCTCTCAAAAACTAAAAGAGATATTCGAGTTCTACAAAGACCATAAATACATCCTCTCAAATGCGTAACTTTTGTTCCATTTAACCGACCTTCCATCTCTTACCGTTCCCGAGATCTCGATAGTGGGCATCCTTATCTTGGACACGGTATATATATATATATATATATATATATATATATATATATATATATATATATATATATATGATAGTATATTCATTAAAGCAGTGTTTCTTTGGGATTTTGGTTTTAAGTACATTAAATTATTTCAATATTACTAACATTTCTTTGTTGCACAAATATGTTTCGTCAATACTAACTTATACATTTAGAGGTATAGAGAAGAAATATAAAGCTAAAACTTCGTTTAATTATTTAAAATTTTCCATATGAAGCGGTTTTGTATAGAAAGTTCTTTGAGGTTCTGTTCTGCAAATACATTACATACTTGTAATAGTTAATGAAATTATATGTAGAGTACCGAGTTTGGGGAACTACTTTCTATATGTTAGGTTTAGTATACTTATAATGTGTTTTAATTATAATTCTTATTACTAGTTAAAGTATTCACTGTACAAATCGTACTACCCTGAAAGCACACAGAAAGGTGCACATTTCAGACAACTCCAACTTACTTGTGTAGTTATTCCGGTAAATATTTCTGTAATAGAATTCATTCTTTGCAAATAAATTACATCTGGGGAATGTCAAATATTAAATTCTTAATGAAACAGTTTCCAAGAATTACTTGTAATAGTCCTTTTCTATTTTAGAAACAAAAACAAATGTAGAAAACGTAAATTTTAACTATTATCGCACAATTAAAATACTTATCTTTTGAGTACTAAATCGTGTATTTTTTATCTTTTTTATAAATCTAAACGTTTGAGCTCAATAATGATCAACTTACACATGCTACATTATAATCTATTATTATTAATGGTATACCAAATATAATCATTTGTCAGTAAATCCTGGTCATTTTAACTCAATAATGAAAACATTGCTTAATAGTAATAGAAATAGTAATTTAACCAAGTGTACTAATGAACGCTATTAACGATGAGGCGTTTAAAAAGCCGAGATTGTTAATCTCGCATTTATTACACGAGTTGGTTACAATATTTTTCAGAGAATCGGTTTCTTTATTTTCCTGTTTTTTGTCGACCAGGTTGCTATCTGGTAATGAAAGTACAGAACGTCTGATAGTTCTCATTCCTTGATGCAATACATTCATAGTTAGATGTTTCATACAAATCAATGCAGCTCCTCCTATCAATTTCATTTAAATCCGTTATTAATAGATCCTATTAATGCATGATTTGGAGTTGCTTAATAATTAAACGTATATGTGACATAAATTTTTTTTTCATTCTTACAATGCTGCCCATTTTCATTATGAACGTATTAAAAAAGATGATGCATAATTATCCTAAAAAAATTATTATTCTAATTGTTTCCTCTTTGGCGGTTGGAAGGTGTTGTTCCATCCGCATTTGGACTAATCTAGAAAACCGCGTTACACTACCTGGTAGCATTCCTCTCAGAAAATATGAGTTCTCAATAAAAATAATGCCAATACTGTATTACAAGAAAAAAAATGTATGAATTTGTAGGTTATTTTACTCTGGAGAGAGATGTCATGAATATTAGATGAAATTTCGCTTTGGTCAAAGAATTAATTTTTACCTTTCAACCTACATACAGTGAGGATCAAAAGTCCGTTATCCCCTTTTTAACTGATGAACGGTAACAGCTTTGATCGTACAATTCGGTGTGTAATTGTAAAAGTAAAACAACTATATTTTGACGTAAAGATGAGTGCCTATAGTTTCAAAATGACAGCTGGGCGACATTTTCAATTTTTTTTCTTATGGGAAGGAGGATTAAGTGAAACCTTATTTTAAAGGTACTTTCAATCTTAAATCAACCGCCAAATTTTAAAACATTTGAATACTCGTATTTGCGTGACACCCAATTCCGTTTTCAACTACATGTTACGATGATACATTCACGAACTGATACTGAACGTACTACAAAATGTGACCGTTAATGGTTGCTATGATTTTTAGACACTTAGTAGTCAAATTATAAAGCGTATGAGAGTGGCAATGTCCTTTAAACCAAAAAATTGAGGCAGTTATCATCTTTGGTGAAGCTAATCGCAATTACCATGCTGTCGTCCACATCTTTAACGAAAGCTTCCCGCAACGGCCAACAAGTAGAAGATTTTTTATAATCTGTTGTCAAAATTTTGAACAATAGGGACGGTAAAAGATGCACCAAGATCCGGAATCATGGATTAGTTTCTATAGGGTTACCTTAAGTCTCGACTTTATACAACAAATCTTTGGAAGAATTTCGTCAACATATCATTGACGTTGGTGTACAAGTAACCCTACAAATTCTCCAGAACATGAGGGAAGTATTCTCCAACCAAATGTTTATTTGCCAGGCGAACGTTTCAAACATATTTTAAAATAAGAATTTAATGTTGTTTATGTGTTCCAATATTTTTTTATGTGTTATTAAAATTGTATTTATTCTTTCTCGAGATTTATATATTAGATAATTGCGATTACAGCTTTCCTAAGGTGATAACTGCTTCAGTTTTTTTCGTTTAAAGGACGAGATTTTGACATTCCCGTAGATTTCAAAATTGTCAACTAAATATCAGAGTCTAAAAACCATACCACCAATTAACTGTCACATTTTGTAGTACGTTCAGAATCAATTCGTGAATGTAACACCGTAACAGGGGATTGAAAACAAAATTGGGCGTCAAGCGAATACGAGTGTTTAAATTCGGCGGTTGACATAGGAATAGGAGTGCCTTTTAAATTAGAAAAAAATTCAAAATGTCGCCCTGCTGTTATTTTGCGCCAAAAAATAGTTTTTTATTATAATACAACAAATTGCACGATAAAAGCTGTTACCGTTCCAAAATTAAAGGGGAGCGACGCACTTTTGGTCCTCACTGTGTGTGTGTGTGTGTGTGTGTGTGTGTGTGTGTGTGTGTGTTTTCATATATATATATATATATATATATATATATATATATATATATATATATATATATATATATATATATATATATATATATATATATATATATATATATAAAACCATAAAGGTTAAGCTAGCGACAATTCTTTACTGTCGCTA
Source organism: Vesta saturnalis (assembly GCA_036346205.1). NCBI lineage: Eukaryota > Metazoa > Arthropoda > Insecta > Coleoptera > Lampyridae > Vesta > Vesta saturnalis. Next base: position 5,294,809 of record JARFJB010000001.1, read on the forward strand.
AATCGCCGATATGGTCAATGACGTCTGTGCGTACCTGTGCGTGTGTGACTATTTCTGTACCTATGCCTGTGTCTGTGTCTGTACCTGTGCCTGTGTTTGTATCTTTGTCTGTGTTTGTGTCTGTATCTGTGTGTGTGCCTGTGTCTCTGTCTGTGTTTGTGTCTGGGTCTGTGTCTGTCTCAGTGTCTGTGTCTGTGTCTGTGTCTGTGTCTGTGTCTGTGTCTGTGTCTGTGTCTGTGTCTGTGTCTGTGTCTGTGTCTGTGTCTGTGTCTGTGTCTGTGTCTGTGTCTGTGTCTGTGTCTGTGTCTGTGTCTGTGTCTGTGTCTGTGTCTGTGTCTGTCTTTGTCGGTCTGTGTCTGTGTCCGTGTCCGTGTCCGTGTCCGTGTCCGTGTCCGTGTCCGTGTTCGTGTCCGTGTCCGTCTCCGTGTCCGTGTCCGTGTCCGTGTCCGTGTCCGTGTCCGTGTCCGTGTCCGTATCCGTGTCCGTGTCCGTGTCCGTGTCCGTGTCCGTGTCCGTGTCCGTGTCCGTGTCCGTGTCCGTGTCCGTGTCCGTGTCCGTGTCCGTGTATGTGTCTGTATCTGTGTCTGTCTTGTGTCGTGTCCGTGTCCGTGTCCGTGTCCGTGTCCGTGTCCGTGTCCGTGTCCGTGTCCGTGTCCGTGTCCGTGTCCGTGTCCGTGTCCGTGTCCGTGTCCGTGTCCGTGTCCGTGTCGTGTCCGTGTCCGTGTCCGTGTCCGTGTCCGTGTCCGTGTCCGTGTCCGTGTCCGTGTCCGTGTCCGTGTCCGTGTCCGTGTCCGTGCCCGTGCCCGTGTCCGTGTCTGTGTATGTGTCTGTGTATGTGTGTCTGTGTCTGTGTCTGTGTCTGTGTCTGTGTCTGTGTCTGTGTCTGTGTCTGTGTCTGTGTCTGTGTCTGTGTCTGTGTCTGTGTCTGTGTCTGTGTCTGTGTCTGTGTCTGTGTCTGTGTCTGTGTCTGTGCATGTGTCGGTGTCGGTGTCTGAGTCCGTGTGCGTGTCCGTGTCCGTGTCCGGTCTCGTGAAGGTGTCCACATCCGTGTACGTGGCCTTTGTCCGTGTCTGTGTTTGTGTCAGTATCTGTACCGGTCTTGGTGTCGGTCCCAATCTCGTTCTCGCATACGGCCTCTGTCTCGGTCCCGGTCCCCGTCCGCGTGCGTTCCTATGTCTGTGTGCGAGCCCGTGTCTATGTTCGTACCCGTGTCCGTGTCCGTGTCGGCACCTGTGCCCTCATACTCGTCCCTGTCTCGGTATCGGTCTCGGTATCGGTCTCGGTATCGGTCTCGGTATCGGTCTCGGTATCGGTCTCGGTATCGGTCTCGGTATCGGTCTCGGTATCGCTCTCGGGTGCGTGGGTGGGTTGCGTGCGTGCGTGCGTATGCGCGCGCGTGCTTGCGTGTTGAGAAGGGTAAAGGGCCAAGATTCGGTCCTTGCGGTACCCCCGAGCTACTTTTGAACATATTCGATCGGAAATTATTAAACTCTACAAACTGAACGCTTGGCGTAACCAAATCTATTTAACTTGTTTAAAAGAATGTAGTGATCAATTTGATCAAAAGCTTTTTGCACATCAGTATATATAACATCTACTTTACCCCGTTTGTCAAGTTTATTAGCTAGATATTGACTTATCATTGTTAAATTTGTTATAGCTGAGCATTTCTCTCGAAAGCCGTGTTGATATTCTGATAAAGTACGGCTCATTTGAGGGTATAGCTTACAATAAATGATGCTTTCAAATATTTTTGTAACATTATTTAAAATCGAAATTGGTCGAAAGTTTTTTATATCTTTGGGATCTCCATTTTTTAGTATTGGGCATACACGTGACACCTTATGGCAAACAAGGGGACACTTTCAATAACACCTAACGATGCGATGATATCCAAACATACTAATATTAGCAAAAATTCAACCGCACCTGACAATTTTCGTATATTCAGTAAGTCAAACTAATATTTGCTGCTGAACTTCAGCATGAATGTAAATGAAATTGTGCTTAAGTGTTCGTAAAGCTTTACGATAAAAAATACTTGTAATTAAGAATCATACAACTACACATAAAATATAACCTATATAGAATTATTTCAGCATGAAAATTTCAAATTGAATCTGAATGAACATTTTAATGTATTAACTCAAATTTGTGACCTATGTAACATGAAGGTTGACACACCTCTAAGTTTGTGTTTACATTATAAAAGCACTGAAATTTGGTGTCTGTGTTTTCTTTTCGTTAATGCTCTCAAATTTGATTGTATTATCGGCCCAAAGTATTTCATTTTACTACCTATGCATCTACAACAGCAAGAGACAACGTATCTTGTTTCAAAACTGATGATACAGAAAAAAAAGGTATCGTTCGACTTAAATATTTCATTTCAAAACAATGTGTCATAGGCAACTATAGAATCGCCATTTGGAAATTGAAATTACATGCTTTACTTAAGCTATCTTCAATACAGTCTACACTAATGGTATTCCAACGCTACGAAATTTCCTAGTGTGCAGGATTTGGAGCGTTTCCTTATAAATGCACTAAATAAATGCAAAGATGTGAAGACAGTAATTATGTACCTTTACAGCGACAAACTGAATGCAGTAAAGGAGATGCGCCTGTAACAAAACGTGCAAATAAAATGACTCTTTATGAACTTCCTGCGCATAAATGACAAATAAACGTGGCGAACTCACCAAGAACGTGTAATAAAAGTATACAGTGTGACCAGAAATGACGCATAATACTAACGTATGTAACGGGTGCCTGAGAAATTCAAATTTCGCGGTAAATTGCATATTTTATAGTTATGTGATATTTTGTAGATTAAGAAATGTTTGTTTGTTGTTTATATATCAATTTATTTAGTATGGATATGAGAAGTTTGAATTTACTTCAATAAGTTATGTACATATTTAATTTGAAAACATTTTAATTAAGCGCGGCAATCTGGAAATGCATAAATGAGTTATAGAAGGAGCGGAAATGAACTGTTAACATGACTTGCAATTTAAGTAATAAGTAGGTATTTAGAGTTGGTTGACTTTAGCCTAAGGGAGAGCAGCGAGTGACAGAGGAATAGTCACGTTGCCCTATAAATTGAGAAAATACAATAAAATTTAGTTAGTATTGTAATAAGGAAGTAAAAAGAATACTAAGAGAATAAGAGTGCAAATATTGTCAAATTGGTGATAACAAGAAGTGACGCAATAATTCAAAATAACGTGTTTGAGTGTATTGATAGTTAAAGTAGAACCACTGCCGTTTATAATTTACTGGCCGTTTGTGGTGGAAAAGTAACAATTTTGAAGTGATAATTAAAGCTGATAAAATAATATATCCAGAGGATATTAATCGAATAGATAAGCTGAAACAGGAAGTGTGAGTGATCAGCAACAAAGACTATGGCTCCAGAGTAGCGGCATAGTAACGAATTCGGCCAGCCTCCGGCCTTCAAAAGGTGACAAGTTGCAAACTGTATAATAAAAGAAACGTATATGTGTTTTATTTTCCTTTAAATTTGTGTTTAAATATCAACACTGAATGAAACAAACTCCATTCACTGTTGATGCATAAATTATTTATGCATGTCAGCTATTAAGAATACGAAGTATAATAATAGGATTGTTTTTTATTGTGTGTTATTGTAAACAAACCGTCTCCGGATCTTGGAGATTTAATTAAATTAGTGTAACGTTTGATTTATTCTTATTATTAACCATTACGAATACTAAACGCCTTAATAGTGAAGGAAGTAAACTCAATAGCGTTATAACTTACATACGCATTAAAGAAAATCAAATTGAATATATTGTTGGTAATTGATAACAATAATCATTTCTTTTAATAATCGAGCTGGCCGGCGCAATCCGATACGAAAGAAATTTGTTGAAGCAAACATTGAGTTCATTTGCTCAAATTGAAACCTGATAACAAGTAAAGTAAAGTTTAATTAATGAACGATGTCTACAAATTGAAACTACCCAAATTAAATTAAATGGTAACCATTTTAAGTTCTCACAAAAACAACATAAATTTTTATTAAAGGATTTTGTAATTATTAAGAATTGTAAAAGGACCTACAATTTATTCTGTTGTAGCGAGTGTAAACAAGCAAAAGGAATGGGTCCATGATTTCGCCCGTTGCACGTAGAGATATTAATATTTTTACTAAATTTAAACAGGGTGAAAGAAAGATACCAAAACAATGGAAGGAAACTTGTAAACAGGGAGATAAAATGGTCACTTAAAAAATTGGCAAACCTTAGTTATAGGAAACGTAACTTCAGCAAGAACAATTTGAAATATCAGATAAAGAATTCAGCTAAATAACACTGTATGATTTGTTTTTCACGGCCAATAAGATTTTCTATTTCTCAATCAATTCAGATCAACCGTCGTATAATACTTGCCCTTGTATTGACATTTTGAAATATTTTGTGTTGACGAAATATTAAAGTTGTCACTAGTTACTTAGCGCACGATAATATTCTGTTCATTAAGTGTTATAACGACTGTCGAGTCTGTACTACTATAGACCGTGATAACCATTTAGTGTTTAACGTCGGTTTAGAATTATGGTAAGTAATAAAAATTCTTCAAACTTTAACATACAATACTAACGTGTTATTTTTAATTAGTACCATTTAATTGGTATAAAAGGTATATCAAAGTATAAAATTTAATAATGGTGGTGTAAATCCATGTTTTAAAGCGTTCTCAATACAAATAGTTAAAATAGCTAGAGATACCAACCACTCAGTAAAAGATAATGCCGTTGACTCAGTAGGTAGGTTAAATCAGACCAGGTTCATGCTTTTTGGATTTGCTTAATTACGAAAAATTTCTGGTTGGTTATTTTCACTTTAACATCAATATAGTAACTTCTAGGTAATAACAATAAAAATTATCTCGGACGCCAAGTTATTTTTTTTATTACACTCCGAGTAACTAAACCAAGGATACAATAAAGCATTCACCAAAATGTCAAAATAAAAGATATACTATGTTTATTAAGCACTTAAATTTGGGATTATATAAAATAAATCTTAAAACTAGTGTTAATAGCCTATAAGTCATTGGGGTATAAATACCTGTTACAAAATTTTTGTACAACTTCTTGAAAACCTCTGTTATCATAAGGAATGTGGAAATGTAAACCAAAGATTGATGTAATATTCGTACCAATGTTGCGCAATATGTCGTATTTTCAATGTTTTACGTTGTAAAGTATACCAAAGTTGAGATTGCTTCTTACAAATTTATATTCATTGCAATTCGAATAATCCAGAATTTATTGCATTCTCTTGAAGGTTCAAATAAAAGGTGTGATCTAAATTTAGATCTGAACTAAATGTAAAATGCAATCATAAAATGAAAGCACCCAAAAATAGCAAAAGTATAAGAACAGTGTACGTAAAAGTATGCTTAAAAGTGGGAATAAAAGTGTAATTAAAAGTGATTAAAAGTGCCTGCAAAGAGCAAATGTTTCAGATTTTAATATAATACGAGTTAAAGGTGTCTTACCATTAAATCAATGGCACTTTACACAAAATTTAGGTGGAAACCAAAATGGCTTCTTGCTTGAAAACAACGTATATCAGCAATGCTAAAAAGGACGCTCACGGTATCAGGTGATGTAGCGATGCGCGAGAAATATGTGTAGAAAATAATTCTACGATATGGAAGTATAAACCTTTAAGAAAATGTGCAACTTAAGTTACACCAAAATGCAAATTATGTTGCCTACCACAACTTATAAATCATTAATTATCAACTATCCTTTTTTTTTTCTTATATTTTACAATTAAATGAACGAAGAATGTAAAAGATTCGTTACAACCTCTTTATGTGAAAAAGAAAATACTTTTTCTAAAACTGCAGTTCACATTTAAGTGTAATTCAATTGTAAGACACTATTTCAACAATGTACCGTTTAGATATTACATTAAGAATTTGCAAGGTTTTTGATATTCTTACTTTTAATATTTCAAATGTGCAACAAAAACATCAAAAGAGAATAATATATACAAATCGCTACCTTGATACTATCTAAGTTTATCTTCGGGGAAATTTGCAAAAGCCAACACTTTCTACATGTATTCAACTTTTTAGACATACTCTGTTCAATTACCACTTCGGTAGTTACCCATGTTTTAAAAAAAATTGAAAGAACCGTCCTTGTAACCATTTTCTCTGTATTGCTCCTAAAATTATCCCATTGCGTATTCTGCAACTAAACTTAGAATATTTCAATTCCAATATAAGCAATAAAAATTCCTGATGAGATCAGAAACCTCCAGTGGAATTGAGAAGTTACAACTTTTGATAAAACCCGTCGGTGTCAATGCTGCATTTTTAGCCAATAAATTTAGTACATGTAAAATCTTAGCGTTTAATTTATTTCTGATCAATGTGGATCTTGAATTAAATCCACAATAAACTAAAAACAAAGCTTTTATTATAAGGAATAATTGGCGATTCTCAAAAACATCTAAGGTTAATGCTTGAATATTAAGAAATCAGAAAAATGGAATGCCTGTGGGGATAAAGTTAGACTAATTAAAATTTAACCCGGAAATACACAAAACTTAGATACTTTGGAAACTTGAATACACTTTTTGGATTCATTTTAAAACTTCAAAGGTTTTCTGTAATGGAAATTGATGTAAACTTTTCAACTTTTGTAGTACGTGAGAATGTAATTTGTTTCAAGCTTTATCTTTCCTACTTATCTCTAAAATTGGTTTTAGTTACAGTGATCTTACTGTGACATTTTACATTTACAAAAGAGTTACATTTAATACGTTTGATTTTTAAAGCAAGTTGTTTATTGTTCTAGATTTATACTTGTTAAACTAAAAGCCAACCAATCTAGTTTTATTTTATTTTCACTTTATAAATGAATAAAAGGTATACAAACAAGAAAAAATATGATATTGCCACCACATGACTTTCATATGCTTGTGTCCATGTTCCGTTTGCAAAGAGTGCATAGTACAGAGTGATAAACAATTTTAGTAAATTTATTTTCACGCTAATACGAAATGTACTGTTTTGGTCATAAGTAATGTCCCGCATACGTGTAGGCAACCAACACCCCACTTCGCCGATGCCACACGAAAATATTTGCATGGAGAACGGATGCAGTCAATCTTTTATTATATTTATATATTTATTATTAATTAGAGAAAAAACAACAAATAGTATCGCTATTATCACAATTACATATTTTTAATATCCGGTGAAGGTAATATATTTATGTGACACAATACAGAATATCTATATCTACAACTTGTCGAATTTACTTAAGTAAAGTAAAAAATGTTTGTTTCTACAAAAATATTTATGTAAACACGTGACTAACAAATTAAGCTTAAACGGTAAAGTGATAGACACATCGCATTTAAACATTAGGTATGTTTAGATTACGTAAAGATAAATAGAATACTTATTCATTAATTGAATATTATAAATCCATTAGAATGTCAACAATTCAGGAAATTAATTGAGATATTAATGAATTAATGCGTTAGTGATTAATGATTATATTCAGTAATATGATTTCAAGATTCGCATACAGATGTTTAGAAATACAAATAAGTGTTGAAACATTATGAAGAATACAAAACATAAATTAAGGTTTAAGTTCAAGAAATTAAACTGAACTTTAAATATCTAAGTAAAAAAAAAACTACACATAATAGTGAGAATTCCAATCTAAACATATTCGGGTGACATCCGCAAAGTGGGATGTTGGTTGCCTACACGTGTCCCGGGACGTTACATATGACCAAAATAGTGCATAGTATAGTCTTGTTTCTTTCCTATATACACATTGTTAAACAAATTGAAAAGTAAAAAAATACATAAGGTAAAATGACTACAAATGACAACTAAGAGAATTGTTTAGTAGATATGGATGAAGGCCTTTTCTATAGAATTGTATCTGGGGATGAGACGTGGATAAACCCCTGGGACCCACCCACGAAAGAAGAATCCATGCAATGATTTGATAAAGGATCTTCACCACCCAAGAAGGAGAAGACGCAATTTTCTAGGGGAAAAGTGATGCCCAAAGTTTTCTGGAACGCTGAGGGGATTCTCTTAATTGCGTATATGCCAAAATGGACTACGATAATGGAGAGAGTGTCTAGAAAGACATAGTTAAGAACTGGAAAGCGGCTATATACAGAAAAAGATCCCGCATTTATAGTCCGAAAACTCTGCTTCTGCACGGTAACTGCAGAGTGCATAAAGCACGAATTGTTCAAAAATTAATCAATGAATGCGGCTTTAAGAAATTACAACATGCATCTTACAGTGCCGACCTCGCCCCCTGTGACTATTATCTCTTTCAAAACTCAAAAAACACTTGTGAAGGCGTTCCTCTGCATCGAATGATGTATTGGAAAACGCTGTAGAGTCGTATTTTCGAGAATTACCAAAAGAATTTTTCCTCCAAGTTATAATGTTATTAGAAAGAGGTTGAAATCAGTGTGTTACTGTTAATGGTTTTTACGTTGAAAAATTTGTTTGTTGTCTAACGCCTTGTCTTCATAGTTAGGTAGATAACATAAAAAACTCCCCTCGTAGTAGGAAAACTGTGAACACATTTTTGCTTAAACGATTAATGGAAAAAATATGGATTTTTGTTAACACACCGAAATTCTGTGCATTTCTCAACAGTTGAATGTCCCGAAATATTATTTTTAAATAGGAAATTAAGAACACATTTAGATTTATTGAAACCTGATAATTGAGAAATTAAAAATCGCTTTATACGGGTAAAATGAGCTTGAAATTCTCTGATGAACAATCAGTTTTAATTACCGCAATCAAAATATTCTTGAATGAAATGCAAAATTGTTAAGGCACTTGGTGTACGATTTTATGGACTATGTATTGTCGAAGTGGGTATTAAGTGGAAGCGTCATATAAATCAATTAATTCCTTTCATTTTCGATGACTATTATACTTATATTCCGTTTGTTGATCCAAAATCCTGAAGTAAAAATGCTTTACATGTGAATCAGAAAGTGTATCCTCGCCGAGATCTAAGCGGATTACCTGAAATGTTACAAACACATTTTTAGTTTTCTTTGTGGCGTACGATTATTAAGAGGGGAGAATGTATTTAATGTTTAACTTTTTGAAACATATTTTAAGTTACTGCACATGTGTAAAGTTGTACAGGTGAAAAGCATTTATTGAAAATAAACAGTTTGAGTTATTCCTTGATGTATGAATGTTACAAATGTTATATAGGGGGAAAGTCCACTTTAAATGATATCTGTAAGACAAAATGTGTCAATAGATTTCTTTCTTATACTGACTAATAATTTGTTTCCAAGCTGTCTTTAGTACTTTACATACATCCTACAATTGCAATATTGGAGTTGCATTGGGATATAAACAGTACAATACACTGCATAAATATGCTGCCACCATGTTTACATGTGAATTATTTTTTTATATATTTTTTCCATATCCACCATAAAACAACACATTGCAAGTGAATGTAAGACAAATTAAAAAATACATATACACCGTGTCCAAGATAAGGTTGCCCACTATGGGGATCTCGGAAACGGTAAGAGATGGAAGGTCGGTTAAATGGAACAAAAGTTACGCATTTGAGAGGATGTACTTATGATCTTTTAGTTTTTGAGATATATGAAAAAAATTGAATATTCTGATTTTCGTTTTTATTTTTTTCTGACCTTATTTGAAGAGCTACCAAGAAAAGAAGAGCACATTTTCATTGCCACTTTTCTAGCTCTACTTAATGCTGTTATTCAATTTTTGATACAACGTTTCGTTTGTTAGCAACCATCATCAACTTTATTTTTTTAAATACACGAAAAAATTATTTTTGCCATATTTAAATTCTCTCCTTGATTCTGAATTCAACGATATATCACACTTTACATTTTTGATACGTTTCGGATGAGAAAATTCATATTCAGTGTAAAACATCGAAAACGTACAGTTAAAATTAATACTAGAAACATTAGAAAACTGTAAAATTATTATAAAATAATGTTTTCTCATTTTCTATGCCTGTTGCGAATAAAATAATTCACAAGTATGTATTTAGTGAAAATACTATTAATTAAACAGTTAAAATACATCTTCCGTCGTACTGATGCATTTGATAAAAATAAGTTGGCTTTAATATGTAGGCTGCTATATTCGGTACTCGAATTATAGGTCCTTTCATTTACCATGAGTCCTTAAATTCTGAACGTTACCAAATTTTACTCCAAAATGAATTAGAGATAGCTTTGAATGATTTGCCTTTCCAAGAAGCTGAAGGCTATTAGTTTATGCAGGCCGGTGCACCAGCACATAATTCCAGAGTTGTCAGAGAATACCTGTCAGTTAGATTTCCAGAAAGATGTATTGTCACTCATGCAAATGTATTGTGGCCAGCCCGTTCTCCAGACATAACACCTTTGGATTTTGTTCTTTGGGGATACATTAAAAATTACATTTATGGAAACGATATTGGAAACCAAGAAATTTTACAAAGATTAGTTCTCGAAGCGTTTGCTAGTATTACTCCTCAAATGCTGAAGAACGTTTTAGCTGCTACAGTTAGAAGAATCTATTTATGTTTAGAAAATAACGTGAATCTCTTTGAACATCTTTTGTGAGTTTATTAACCTTTAAAATAAATTTGTTTTTTATTTGTCTATCATTTAAAATTACAAAACATAATTTTATAATAATTTTACGGTTTTCTACTGTTTCTAGTATTAGTTTTAACTGTACGTTTTCGATGTTTTACATTGAATATGAATTTTCTCATCCGAAACGTATCAAAAATATAAAGTGTGATATATTGTTGAATTCAGAATCAAGGAGAGAATTTAAATATGGCACAAATAATTTTGTGGATGATGGTTGCTAACAAACGAAACGTATAAAAAATTGAATAACAGCATCAAGTAGAAAAGTTGCAATGAAAATGTGCGTAACTTTTATTCCATTTAACCGGCCTTCTATCTCTTACCGTTTCCGAGATCCCCATAGTGGGCATCCTTATCTTGGACACGGTGTGTGTGTGTATATATATATATATATATATATATATATATATATATATATATATATATATATATATATATATATATATATATATATATATATATATATTATATATATGGTGTTTAGGAAGAATACCCGTAGCTTCAGGAAATTATAGATCTAATCATTTTAACACAAAACTTTCATATAAACGTAATTCCAACAGTGATTTGTTTCCGAAATACAGAGTGTAAAAGTTACAATCAAAAAGTTTTGATTTTTGAAATATTTACAAAACAAAAAAAGGTATTTTTCTTATTCTTGGTATAATAAATAGGGATATAATAAATACATTGGTTTTGCGTATATCGCAAAAAGCAGTACAACCTTTTAATTCCTAATTTCTACACCAATGGAGTAAATTGATTTTTTTTTTATTAAAATACCAACCCTTGATGTTTTGCAAATAAAAAATGTATACTTTGTCTAGTTCGATAATTTACTTTAACAATTTCTAAGATATTTGCATTTTTAGGTATTTATTACCCACTGCTTAGACAACAGATTTTTATTCTTCTGTAGTATATATTTGGGAAACAATATCAAAACTTGAAAATCAGTGTTTTGGGAAGAAGACACGTAACTTCAGGAAATGGTAGTTCTAATCATTTTAACACAAAACTTACATATAGATGTAAATCTAATAGTACTTCGTTTTAGAGATGCAGGGGGTCAAAGTTAACACACGCACACACGCACACACGCACACACGACACACGCACACACGCACATACGCACACACGCACATACGCACACATGCAACATGCACACACGCACCGACACACAAGCTAAAATTTGAAAACATCTGTTATGTATGCTAGAACATTGAGTTTAAGTAATGTAATTAAGTGATGGTTGCTCTAAAACGTACATTTTCGTTAACAACATAACGCGCAATTTCGATTAATGGACGTACTAGGAGTTAGTAAAACGCGTAGAGTCATCCTGTTTAGGTGACTACTAAGTATTAGAGAAGGAATATAAAGTTATAAATGAGTGTTCCTAAAATTGCAAGCTTATGTCTGTAGAAACAACTTCATCTGGACCAGATGTGTAATTTTGCTTACTAAGGAAAAAGTAATGATTTGAACGTATTTTATTTTTTTGATGTCGTCTCATAAGAGACAATATAATTTAGTTTTAATTTTAATTTTAGGATCATTTTTTTGCATATTAAGATGTTTAGATTTCTGCTAGTGGCATGTGTTGATAAATCGTGGTTTGGCCGCTTAACCTACCATATTATCGGTGTGTCTTTGTTGTCACGCCTAATTAGATGTAGCGGAGTCATTTATTTGCTTGCGTCAGCTGTGCTTAGGTTAGCAGTTGTTTATTTTGGAATGCCAACTAGCATTTTTGCTAGTTTATCTTACATTTAACGTGTCTTTATTCGGCACCAAGTAGCCTGTCGACATAGTTTTGGTTGGGTTAACATGTGTTATTTGCTTATTTATTTTATATTTTATGTAATATAGGACCCTTCATATAAAATTTGTGATGTTTCTAAATCGCTATGAATACTTTCCAGATAATTTTTTGTGTATGTCAGTTGTGCTATTAAGTAGATCTTTTGAGTTAAATTTGCAGATTGTAGTCATAAGTAATCAATTGAGGTATCGCACAAAGAGCATAACCAACTATTTTGAGAGTAATTGTTTCTAAGCGATTTTTAAACGAGTTTTTCAGGTTATACGCATTTTAAAGGTGAATGAACTGTTTGCAGTCCTGCTTTATGCGAACAGTGCATACCGTGTTCATGAAATTATACCGTTTGAAATTCAAATGAAGAGGCGTTTTAGTAACGTTTACACCTATCGATTTAAGACATTAGCATGAGTCTAACGAGTGCCCTATTGGTATTTGTAAGGAAAACCCACGGCTCACCCTACATTAGTTGCCTAGAGAAATGCTTTATGCAGATCCTAGCACGAAGGCTCAGAGATTACCTAGAATCAAATAACCACTTACCAGATAGCCAGTTCGGCTTTCGACCCAATAGAACCTGTCAAGAACCACTACTAAAACTCCTAACCACCGCTGTTGTGACCTCGCCGTGTTCCTAGACATAAAGCAAGCTTTTGAGGGAGCCTGCCATGCGGGTCTAGTTCACAAAATCCAATCCCTCCGAGCTTACGAAGCTCCTACTGTCGTATGTAACATATAGGACCGTACGAGTCGGAGTAGGCTCACCACACTCTCAAAGTATTACACCACAAGCAGACGTACCCGAGGGTACGCCTTGTGAAGCAAACCACCGCCAGAGGAGCAAAATGAAAAAACCGGTTATAAAAATTGAAGCTAACGTAAAAGGAGAACAGAAACCAAACATGAACCGGGAACAATTTTCCTGTCCTACTATACAAATCACGATAAAATGTCACTCCAACCAAGTGTCAAACCTCCTACTACACAAACCATAAAATCACGAGAATTGAGGCCGAGAGAGAGTGGTTCCAATACCCTTCCCCGGTGATCTCAACTCCAACCCCCTAGGTATGTCATTGGTATATCCAGGTCTTCACCAGGTCACGGTGTATAAATGTATTGGCTTGTGCACTCTATTCCGAACACATTCATAAAACCCCATCCAAAAATACCCCGTCTCATAATCAGGAAGTCATAGTTAGGATGTGAACTAGTAACGAGGTTGACACAACGCACCGTCAAGCCTAGAACACCAGACAAATCAGGAATCATCAAAAGCTAGAATTTCGAAACAATTTTCGGTAACCAAAATAAATTAATTCGAATCAAAAACATATGTATTTAAGCGTTTCTATTATTCTTACCAACGGTTAAGGGTTTGAAAATTTCACGTCAAACAACGATCAGAGGTAAACTCAAAATGGTTATTTCAGTTTTTACTATTGTAACAATAGCAATTGTAAATTTAATGAATGAAAATAATTTACCAGAGAACTAATGTCCCCAAAAATCGGCAGAATCAGTTGGACAAGGTGATCTAAATATCAATAATCGTGCTAAATATTTGTAGCAAAAATAAAATAAGTGATTTGTGCGAAATAAGCACAAAATAAAATCAAATTACTTTTTAAAAATAATCAAAGTAATAAAAATGTAAGTGAGAAAACTATAATGTAACAATCCGAAAAATACTTTTGAACACAAAATAATTTTGATTTAATGAGGTTTCAAATCTTTAACATGGAAAATACCTAAAAGCTTATCGTCAGGAGTGACCAATCGGTACGTGATTGGACCTAACACTTCAGTAACTTTCGCTTCGATAAATATTGGAGCTAACTTTTGACTATAATTTTTAGTCGCATCAGGTAAAGTTCTTTTTCCAAGATTTGTAAGATTTTGAATTTCGTTCGTAATCTGCATGTAAATTTTGTTTTACATTATTAAAAATGGGCGATAGTTCATTTAAATCTTGAACCAACTGTTCACGGTTGTTAATTGATAAATCATCCTCTCTAAAATCTTTTAATCGACCATAAAAATCTCTAGTAATCGGAACAGTTCGACCAAACGCCAAAAAGGAAGGTGAAAATTTAGTAGATTCATGAACAGCGTTATGAATGGCATGGGCAATTTTGTGACTTTCGACATCCCATTCTTTGTGATTATCTTTAATGCAAGATCTTATTGCAGTACCTATTATCCTTGTTTATTAATGTATATAAACAAGGCTATTACTTTATTAACTTTTTCAACAAAATTTACTTGGGGATGGTAACTCGCATTAAACCAGGTAGATTGAACTTTGTAAGAATCTAATAAATTTTTAAATAATTCGCTCTTAAATTGAGGGCCGTTGTCCACCATACAAATTTGTGGCACTCTGTAAACCAGAAATACATAATTTTCAATATATTGGCAAATGCCTTTAGCAGTAGCACTGCGCATTGGTTGAATCAGAGTAAATTTGATAAACCAATCGCAAACAACTAATAAAACAGTATTACCATTTTTCGATCTGGGAAAAGTAACTATTAAATCAATTGAAATTCTGCATTGGTGTATTGTCCGGCCATGATAAATCACGCACAATTAAGTTTTATCTTTAAAGCAGATAAGAAACTTTCGCACTTTAATAAGTATTTAGGTGTTTTAAATTGTGACACTAGTTTTATTTGATGAAACTATGGAAACTAACAATAACAATTGATCGTACGTATAAAGGCAACATAATATGCATGTACATACCTTAAAAATACCGTACGAACAAAACAGTAGCTAATAACAGAAAACGCATTCGGAATGCGCCGAAACTCATAAACGTTACAAAAAGTAACAATTAAATCAATTGAAATCCATTGAAAAGGAAAAGAAGCATTTTTTTCTTTGCCCATAAAACCATAATGGTTAAAATGGTTTTTTTATTATAAATTAAAATTGGCACGTTGGCATAGTTTTATGGGACAGAAAAGCCCATATCAAAATTATGAGTACCATCAATACATAGGCGTAGAACTTAGGTTTTTTAATAGTTACACATTTAAAATTTCTACGCCACTGGAAGAAAAGGGATTTAAGTATAAAATTTAGATTGTGTAATTTATGTACTACAAAAAAGGTGCTCTTGATAAGACTAGATAACGCTCATGGTTTTCGCGAAATTTGAATTTTAATAATTCCCAGTATACGACGAAGAAAATTGAATTGTACTCTTTGCATAACTTCTTCATCACCTCTGAGATTACTTGTTGCATGTTGAATACGTTACCATAGTTGTTCTTCATTATCTACAGGTGTCATATATACCATGGACTTAAGATGTCCCCAGAAAAAATAATCCATTGGGGTTATGTTTGGAGAACGTGATGACCAATTTACAGGTGTGTCATTACCTCTACCTATCCATTTGTTTGGGTACTGTTGATTTAAGTAGTTTCGAAGATTTAATGAAAAATATGGTGGAGCACCATCGTGCATAAACCACGTATCTCTCCGAAGTTGTAAAGGTAATACGTTGCCAAATCTGGCAACGTATTCTGTAGAAATTGGAAATACATGTCTCCCGTTAATCTTTGTGGAAGAAGGGCAGGACCAACAATAAAATTACCAATTATTCCATCCCACACATTCATCTTAAATTGATGTTGAAAATGTTTTACCTGGATTTCATGCGGATTTTCAACTGCATAAACGTGTTCGTTATGAAAATTTGTTAACCCTCTTCTTGTGAAACACGCTTCATCGGTAAAAAAAAATTTGTTGCCAAAGTTTAAATCTCTTTCTCTTTGCCTATTAACAAATGGGCAAAACCCAGGCGCATGTCCGTATCTTGGACTAAGAGATCTAGACCTGCCATCTTATGGAATGGATACAGCAACTGTATTAATTATTGCGTGAACGACATCTTTACCCACTTCTAGTTCCCTACCTATTCGTCTGGTGCTTAGTTCTGGATCTTCTCCAACACGTTCTAAAATTTCTTCTTTAACTTCAGGAACCCTTACAAAACGCTCTCTTCCATAATCAGCGGTTGCAGGAGCAAAGCTACCGGTCTCTCGAAGACGTCTCTCACCGGGAACAAATGTTGGATGGGTTGGTATACGACGATTTGGAGACCTTTCAGAGTACACCTTAACACACTCTCGACCATTTCCTTGACAATATCCATATACCAATAACATATCGGTATATTCTGCATTGGTGTATTGTCCGGCCATGATAAATCACGCACAATTAAGTTTTATCTTTAAAGCAGATAAGAAACTTTTGCACTTTAATAAGTATTTAGGTGTTTTAAATTGTGACACTAGTTTTATTTGATGAAACTATGGAAAGTAACAATAACAATTGGTCGTACGTATAAAGGCAACATAATATGCATGTACATACCTTAAAAATACCGTACGAACAAAACCGTAGCTAATAACAGAAAACGCATTCGAAATGCGCCGAAACTCATAAACGTGTTTGTAAACTAATCTAATTTTTATCTACGTTATGTACTATGTAAAGAAGATCTGGTACAATTTTAAATAATTTTTTAGAAAAACACGCACACGCACACGCACACGCACACACACACACACATATATATATATATATATATATATATATATATATATATATATATATATATATACATGACCTGTCCGAACCGTAAGTGCAAACAGTGCGAAAATTAATACATATTTATCAGTCAATAAGGTATACAATTTACATGACACGAAAATGAAAATGAAAATGAAAAGTTACCTACATTATTGCAAATTTCAATATAACATTAAAAGTTTGTTACATGTTATTTTTATAAAATGGGCAGATTTGGAATATTTTTTAAGTTGGCATCTACGAGCACCGTGCCATATGAATTGACACAATTGATGGTTTTGGCGTTTCTACATTGTGTAGCAAGCGCAGTTCTTTAATTATTTGTTAATATTGTAAGTATCTAAATTGGTTCGAGGAGAGCGATTTCCAAAGAAATACGTAAAATAATAGTCCGTCAAATTCCGGCAAATCAAATTCGGAAATTGGCAATCTGGGCATCAAGATATACTGTAGCAAGTAACATTTAATTATATGGTAGAACAGGTACCGTTGTATTAAACCTAAAGGAAGAATGTTTGGAATTTTGGAAATACATAAAAGAGCATTAAAAAGAATTATAAAGAACAACCGTCGTTCTAATTACGGCGATTTAAGTGTTCTATGGACAAAATCAACAGATAAAAACATGTCTGGATCCACATGCCACAGAACAGCTAGCAAGACGGAAAGTAAAGTATATAAGGTAAATGTATTAGTATATTTGTCATACCTAATAATTAATATGAAATCTGTAGGAAAAACTTTTGTTAACTAAAAATAAAACACGAAGAGGATTACTTTGAGCCAAAGAATATAAAAACAAGCCAAAAGAAGAATCTTATGCTGTACACTGGAATGATAAAGCGAGATTTCAAGCATGCGTGGGTGACAACCGCAGCAGGGCCATAAGAACGAAAGAAAAAGCTTGCAAAGATGAGTGTCGGCAAGGAAAGTGGTAAAATTACATTTTGTGGAAAGAATTAGGAATGCTTCTAGGTACATGGGTACTTTATAATAAAAAACTCCAGAAATGTCGGCGTAAAGTGCATCTTCCAACAGGATCGATGCGTGTGCCTCACAGCGAGAAAACTTATAATTTAATAGCTATGTAAGAAACGGTTCAGTTCCAACAAAAAATGGTTATGGAGTGAATTTAAAGATGCAAAAAAATGATTGACACAATTAGTTTTATGTAAGTAACCGGAAAAAACTCATTATAAATACGCAAATATTTCAGAAAGGTATGATCATACCAATGAAAGCCCTGTAGATGTTATTTAGGGATATGAACTTAATCAGGTTGGACTGGAAAACTTTTTTTCTCAAATTCGTTGTCGAGGACCTAATGAATATCCCAGCACATTGGAAGAAATCTACCGAATAAGGATTATAATTCTAGGCAAAAACTCAGGAATTTTAGAGGCAAAAGTAAACACTAAAGAATTGGTCACTAAAGAGTATATAACACCTACAATTTTAGAGAAAGTGAACCTTCAGTTAAATACATCTGTATTGATAGAAGAAACAACCAATTCAAATTCAAGCAGCCCGTTTTCTTCGACAGAGTCAGCTAACGTATCTGAAAATCTATCTATTTCAGAAAAAAACATGCCAGAAACAACAGATGATGCCCTCGAATATATTACAGAATATCTACAGAGTGATCAATCTCAAGTGTATACCACGTGATCAAAATATTTAAGTTGGTACCACTGATAGGTTGGTAAGAAGCTGTATTACTCTAGCTACTCTAGAGCATGGTTCGAGTAAAAACTACGATCAGTTTCAAATCTGTATGAAGGTCATTAACTTATACATATTATAAAATATTACCTTAATTTAAATAATGACTATTTTGTATTTGATTAGACTGCATCCCTATCAAATACAACAAAATAAATAAAATATTATTTAATGATTGGATTAAATCATTACAAAATAATGAATCTTAAGTATTTAAATGTTATAATTTCATTATAATTAAATAAAATTTACAGTACATGTTTGAAAACGGTATGACGATTAAATTCGATATCACAATTTGAAATTGAGAATATATAATTTGGCTTGATATAGACAGTTTGTAAATAACTCAAGAAAATACAAAAGTGAAAAACGAAGGTATAATATGACATAAACTAAAACGACTAAAACCACACTAAAAATCCAAAGCAGCTAACTGCAAAACACAACAATATTAACAACTAGGGATTTTTGTCATAACACTACAGTACACTTGAGATTGATCACGTTGTAGCTAAAAAACATAAAGAAAACCACCCTGAATTAAAAAATTTCACATATAAACATAAAAGTGATCACTGTTACAACACCCCTGCTTGGGTACAACCGTTGTCTTTTGGCGGACATATTAAATCTTACTTAGAATGGCTCAATAAAGTAAAAAAGTGGAATTTTTATTTTGAAAAATATGCAAGTAGTATTATAAGACTGGGCCCTGGAGTAGTGAAAAAAATAAGTAATATGTCGTCATTCATTTTAAATTAGACGCGTCCAAAAGTGCACTGATGGTGACGTCACGGTTTTCCGGCCGATCGGCCACTTCGACTATGAGATCAGCCGAAATGCGCTATGAAAAATTCGATAGATACAGTGATCTACAGAATATTACCTTCGATGAGAATGAAGATTTGTAAAACCTCTTTAAGTAAAGTGAGTCGTAGAATTTACGCCAATATCTGAAATTTAGTCTAAAATTCTTTTAGCCATCTGAACACTTATCTGACTACACAAATAGTTTCTAAATTATATTTTTAATTAAGGCAGGTCTGAAAGATTCTAAAGCAGTATAGAAATTTGTTTCCCTTCTATGTAACTAATACGAATTATTCAACTGAAATAGTATTATATTTATACCAACTTGACGATTTGCATGAAGTCATAGTTTCTGACTCTTGCATTAAAATCAGCTTAACCTCAAAACTAAAAGCATTTACATTTTGGGATAAACTTTTGAAAGCGTGAACCGGATTGATTAATGTAAAAATAACTAATATAGTTCTGAATTGTAATTTAAGAGATGTGAATGTGTATTTCATTAAACAATCTAATTTGAGAGTGAATTTAATAAGGGATTTAATTATTAAACTGATTGGCGGAAAGCGACGTATGCAACTCAAATTATTAACGACCAAGTTTATTAAAATGTGTGAATATATAGCTACAAATAATATCGAACTAATTTCGAGTGAAGGTTGTTTTATACCAACGTATTCGTAATTGTATCATGTACAGCATAGAATATATTTGACAACATATTAACAGAAAATTATTCTTCGACACAGAAAGCCTTTAATAATTTGATGCAGATTCGAAATTTAATCTCCTCTACAAAGTGTGCAATACGAGTATTCAACACCGGTTGCTTGCAATTGATTGTTTGCTAATATATACAAATAGTTTTGAGGTTTAGCCGCATTCATGACAAGAACGATATAACTTGTCATTTATCAATCTGCACGCAGAGCTTTGATATTAATGTCACTCCATTATTTCTGACCCGAACTGTATAATTAATATCTGTATTTTAAAATTCAGAATATTGAAATTAATGCAAGTGTTTCGTGCTAATAGAAGGCTATAGGGTTTAAGATTTATAAACGGATCGGAAATCTGCTGTTGGTGCATTAATTTTATATAAAATATATGCTTTGTATAGTTCATTTACAATTTTTTATAAAAACATTTACTACTCGTGTTGCGTAACTTTATGTGTTCAGATTAAAGCACACACTTGTAATAAATGAAGTGTATTATATAAAAACATTTTTAATAGTGCAATTTTTACTAACCCTAAACATTTAATATAAATTGTTTTTTGCGGTAATTAAATCCTTCAATAAAAACATAGAAAAGAAATTCTCCCACGCGACAGAAATTAAATATTGCATAGTTTCAAATGCCTCCATATACGAGGGTAAGGTGAATAGTTCTCGGCCTGACACAGAGATGAGAAAAATTTCATACCCACGTGTTATAAGTTCGTATGACCAGTTTCAACTTGTTCTCTCAAACACGAATTTTTGCAGTAGACGTCTTGCGTGTTTTTCGTTAAAATGGATAAATTTGAATATCGTGCGGTCATAAAATTCTTCGTTTTGGATGATTTAACCCCTTAGGAAATTCATCCGAAGTTGACAAAGGTTTATAAGTACATAAGTTTATATTATGTCAACTGTTAAAAAATGGGCAGCTGAATTTAAACGTGGTCGCACATCCCTCGGAGATGACCCACATGAAGGACGGTCAAAAACCGCAACAACACCAAAAACCATTGAAAAAGTGCATGATATCGTGTTGGATGCTAGGCTAGTAAAGGTGAGTGAGATAACTGGCTGTGGGGATATTGGAAGAAAGGGTCCGAAACATCTCGCACAAAAAATTAGGGATGCAAAAGCTCTGCGCAAGAGGGGTGCCACATTTGCTGAATGCCGATCAAAAAGAAATGCGCAAACGATTTTCGCAGCAACCTTTGGATCGATTCAATAGGGATCTAAGCGAGTTTATGTGGCGATATGTCATCATGGATGGGTCCACTACTACACGCCAGAAACGAAACAACAATCCAAGCAGTGGGTGGAAGCCTGTGATTTAGCGCCAAAAAAAAGCGAAATCGATCGCTTCTGACGGAAAGCTCATGGCCATCGTTTTTTGGGACGTGAAAGGGATCCTGTTAATTGATGATCTTGCAAAAGGGAGAACAATTACAGACGAACATTACACCAATCTTCTTGGCCAACAGGATGCCAAAATCAGCGAGAAGAGGTTTGGCTCGAAGAAGAAAAAATCATATTTTACCAGGACAACGCACCTGCACACAAGAGTGCGTTGGCGATGGGAAAACTGCGTGATTTGAGGTACGATTTGCTCGGCCAACCCCCTATTCTCCTAATTTGGCACCCTCAGACTTCGATCTGTTGCCACACGTGAAGAAATTTGTTTCTGGGAAGCACTTCGCATTCAATGAACACATTGAGGGAGCCGTAGATGAATATTTCCACAACATTCCAGAGTCTCACTTCCGGGAAGGAATACTAATGTTGGTGAAACGCTGGAGAAAATGTGTTAAACTCAAGAAAGATTACGTAGAAAAATAAAATCATTTTTTTACTGAAAGTCGCAGTCTTTCATTGTTATGCCGAGAATTTTTCACCTTACCCTTATATGCTGAAAAGACGGGCGCCTTGATCTGTTAAATAAAATTCTAAAGTACCAAAGGAGTGAAACGTAAGAATTATATTACGAAGATGAAAAAAACAGCGACACAAAGGATTGCACAAACGATAAAGGTATAACCCTAATAATGACGCAAAAATTCTAACAAAGGTAATGGAATAATGACTAAGGGAAGAACTGGATACCCAGCTGGAACTCAGAACATGGTGTAGGAAAAAAAAGTACCTACACCTGGTATACGTACTAAGACACATCGATGAAACGCTAAGAAAAAACAGGAATAGAAATACAGCTCTGCTTTATCAATCTGAAGAAAACCGACAGAATAAGAAGAAGTGACCTTTCCCGTAGTCAAGAGCGTAGGCGGATCGAAATCATAAAGCACTCCAAAAATAACAAACGCAAGGCAAGAAAGCAAAACAAAAGATTTAACGAATTCACAACAAATACCAGACTGAAAGGAGAGTGCGTCCTAAACCCATCACTGATTTCCACGGCACTACATTATTCTCAAATCGTATAAAATTTTGGAGAACACTTATGATCCGACTTCAACAAGTTCAAGTTCAACAAAGTTTATTAGAATTTTTATGATACATAACAATATATAGTATTTACAATACGTATTACAAGATATAATATTGTGCAATAAAATAAGTAATAATGTATTGTGTATTGTTAGTGGTACGCTGCTCAGGATTCTTCATACTCTTCAGCGCGTGGATTGCGTGGTTGTTGAGATTCGTGATTCTGGTATGCCTGTTGACATCTTTGTGTTGAGATTTGTGGTATTTCTAAAAAAAAGCGTTGTAGTGGTCGGTGATGCTGTTGGTGGTGTGGCTGTTGTGTGGCCTGTCCTGTTGTCGCTCGGTTGTGGCTGATGCTGTTGATGCCCTGCGTATCTGAAATAAAGACAAACATGTGGTAGTTGTGTGAATGCATTATCGGTGTTAACAGAACAGAATTAATAAATTGTCGATACTGCATACTTAGCTAGGGCACCAGTCTTCGCTCCGGACCTTTGTATGATTACCCGAAAAGGGCAACTACCTCTCAACCGTACGTGAGCATCACTCCTCACTGGTCCATCGCAGTTTGCGCCTGAACGAGCGCCGCTGCCATCTTGCGGATGACAGATAGGGCCTTCTCCATATCGAGACCTCCGAGGAGGTGCAATATGGCGTCGAACCCTAAGACGAGGTGGGCAGGCGGAGTAATGACTGGGGGGAGCCGTTATCGGTACTTCTGCCTTCTCAGCCTTGCCTGCTGTCGCTAGGGCGTAACTGACGCCGGTCCGGGTTGAAGAAGGCGCCGCCGTCGAAGGTGTCCTCTTCGGTCGCTTTGGTGCTTCCGCTTTCTTCCGTTGTGGAGGCCGAGGGAACTTCGGGCAGCCCCTGCAGCTATTGGGGTAGTCCCCACCGCAGTTAACACACATCCCGGTCTGTAGGGGGTTTTGTGCATTCACTGTAGTGGTGATCTCCGACGCACTTTACACAGCGTGCTGCCGCCCTGCAGCAACGCTGTGCGTGACGGAAACCTTGACACCGGTGACACTGTCCGATGCCAGATTTCCGCCGCAAATCCTCTACAGTCACGCGGAGGCGAGCGACGTGCTTCACCACCCGGATTTTCTTGTTGTCTTTCTCGGTCGGTGACTCTACCATCACGAGGGGGATCGGGCGTCCTTGCTACTTCATCCTGTAGACAGAAAGTACATTAATATCTTGCATTTTTCGCTCTAAGCTAACGTCAACCTCGGTTAGTTCTACGGGCACGCCACGTATCACCACCTTGGTCAATCATTCGCTCTTTGCCTCATAAGTGTGATACGGTGTACCACACTTATACATATACCTCATCAGTCTGTCCCTGTCCTGGAGTGAGGCAGGTTGAATCCGGATTCCCTCGCTGAAGGACTTAACTCTGACGAAGGCGATCCGTTGTCGGTCCATTTCTCGGGAGAACGCAGCCCAGTTCTCCTTCTGACGAAGGATTACCGGAGGCACTTTCTCCCTGGTGTCCTCTTGTATCGTTTGCTCCATCGCTGCAGGGCTGTCGGGGAAGGGTTCCACGGCCTGGAATCCGTTATCCGTGGGCGGCGGCGTAGGCGGGCGAACCTTCGGGGCCTTCTTCGGCTTCATCTTCTGTAGCACGAAGTCGTCGGGGCTGGTAGATTCGGGGCGGGCCTCTTCTTCAGAGTTGTCGGTTGCGGTGGCGCAAATGGCTGGCGTGTGTTCTGTTTGGTGTCCAGGGGGGGTGATGACTTCTAACGGTGGCGGTCTCGTCTTCTTTTGCCGCCTCCTCTTCTGTGCGGTGGCGATAGGTGACGCGTCGCTGCTCGCTCTCTCGAACGGTAGATCGAGCACTGACGGTATCGCTGGCGGTATCCGGAACTCCCGGGACATCGTCGGTGACAGCTCTCCCTGAGCTGCTCATTTCTCTAGGAACTGCTGGTAGCAGCGCCTGTTGTATCCCGGCTCCAACATCGTGAAACGACATCATCTTTTTCCGAAATAGACTGGCCAGTCTTTTATTTAAAGTTGACATTTTCAGATCTCGACCTCAACCTCGAATTTGATGATCCTACATCAAAGATATCCCTTTATATCTATACGCACGCAGACATTAAATACATCTACAGCTAAATCTTCACACTTGACGAACATGGGCGGGTTTTATTTTACATTCCACCCAATCTAATTCAATTCAGTATGCTCAAAGTAAGGGAAGTGTGGAAAATGTACTCGTTACGTAATCGGTGAAACATTTAAGTGAATTAATTCTTAAATAAAACTACCGTTGTTTCAAGAAAATAAGTAATGCACGTCATTGAGTGAACAAATAGTCCATTTTCAATAGAACATCCTTAGGCAAGTTAATGATACAAGTGTAACAGATGTATCAATATTTCCTCTTTAAACAGAAGAACACGTATTTCGATGGTGTCACTATGGTAAATTAGGACATATGTGTAAGAAAAGAAATGCCTGCTGCTTCCTAATACTTTCTTTCGGTTTTTCCTTTGTATCCGTAAATATTAATGTTTTGGTAAAATGTATAGCAAAACATCAAATTTTGCACAAAAAAAAGGTATTTTTATGAAGAAGGACATTTTATGATTTACACTTTTGATTTTCTGTGATATATTGTTATATATCTTCAACTTACTGGTAAAACATACTTTACTACTTATTTAAAAGTTTCAGGGCTTGTAATAAGCTTAGTTCCCAAATATCAGTATTAAGCAATAGAAATGTTAGTCAATTGTACGAAAAAGCTGTTGTAGGAAGTCACAATTTAAAATATAATATGTATAGCTTATAACAAATAAATAATATACAGTGCCTGGCTAAAGTCTCCCCCCACCCTCCAACCATATAACTAAAATTAATAAAATTTTGGGAAACTGAACGAAGGCACATATGCAACGTTTTTGATGGTATTCAATGACGTAATCATTAAAAATGGTAGACAGTCGCCATTTTGTAAAGTAATTTAAATGCGATCGCATGGAAAATGATACCTCATTTGAAAGTTCGTTACAAATCCTTTTCAAAGATAAAATATTACTACTGATTTATGAGTTTCAACCCAAAAACCTCAAAACCTTAATTGGCGTTTTTGGGTTGAAACTAATATTTTAATGTTGTTGAAAAGGATTTGGAACGAGCTTTCGAATGAGGTATTACATAATAGATTGGGGGACTTTATTTATATATATATATATATATATATATATATATATATATATATATATATATATATATATATATATATATATATATATATATATATATATATATATATATATATATATATATATATATATATATATATATATATATATATATATATATATCGGTTCTAAAACGTCCTTCGACGCCTTCCGACTCCCACGCTGAGTCGGCTTTCATCTCTATTCAGGGCTTGGTCGTCTGATATGTTTCGTTCGCGCATGGACTTCCTAATTTTGTCTCCCCATGTCCTTCGGGGCCTTCCTACTTTTCTCCGAACGGGTGGACTACATTCCCAGGCCGCTCGTGGCAATTTGTTGTTGGTTATTCATCGAGCGTATCCATACCATACCAATTTCCGTCTATGGCTTCCATAATTGCTTCTTGGACACCCATTATTTCTATGATTGTTCCATTCCGCATCCTATCTAGTTTCTACTTCTTAGCTGACCTTCTCAAGGCATCCATCTCTAAAGCTTCTGTTCTGTTCCTATCCTCCTCATTTATTCTCCATGCCTCTGCACCATAAGTGGCTATAGTTTTCACTAAAGTATTATAGATTCACACCTTTGTTCTTTTGGATATATTTTTGTTTCAGCATATTCCATTCAATCTTTTTATGGCAGTTCTTCCTTGTGTTATTATATTGCGAATGTGCCTTTTCAGTCTTGATTAATTTCCACTCCTAGGTAATTGTAACTCTCGAAATTTGATATTTGTGCTCAATTTTCCAGTTCTATAGTACTACTAGGACCACCTATACATAAACATTGCGTCTGTGGTATTTATTTTCAAACCCCACTTCTCGTACTCCTCATACACTTTCTTGCTCATATACTCCAGATCATCTTTGTCTTGGGCCATAACTACTTGATCATCTGAAAACCGCAAATTGTATATCATAGAGATTAACTCTCATACCCGTACTTTTGTTCTTCCACGTTTTTTAGTGCTTTTTCGATATATATATATATATATATATATATATATATATATATATATATATATATATATATGTATATGTATTTAAAAAAACGTGGGCGATTCGCAACCCTAGTCTCTGTCCTTTATTGATAGAAACCTCTAATGACAAATATTGCCCCATTCGTACTTTGGACGAAGAAGCAATTTTTGGGTGGCTCTAGTAATGTTGTAACCGAAGTGGAATTCTTGGAGTGCTTGCCATAACTTAGACTGTGGTACCGTGTCGTATGCTTGGGCTAACGCACACACGCACACACGCGCACACGCGCACACGCACACACGCACACACGCACACTCACACACGCACATACGCACACACACACACACACACAGACGCACACTCACACACGCACGGAGTGGATTCCAGTAATGTGGAATGCTTTAATTTAAGTGTTTCAAATGAAAATACCTTATCACTGCTCGCAACTCATTGTTTACAAAACCACACGAGGCGTTCAATTTGGCATACTGTCAAAAACAGACAAATTGACAGTTCGCTATGTACTGTCATACTTAAACTATTAAAAATTCTACAGAAGGGTAAAGAAGGTTCCTTCGAATTCACGCCAGCGTTAGGCGTACTTACCGAACAGTCCACGTAGTCATTAAATTCAACATTCGTAGTTATGAATTTTGGTCTTTCCAAAAGTTATTTGCATCATTGCCACGCTAAATTCAAATTTATGACAATATTGGAGTCTTCCGAAAGAAAAACAAGGGACATGTCAAATTTTATGACTACGGTATTTCCAAAAAAACAGAAACTAAAGCAGTAATATTTGATGGAAATGTTTTTCTCATATCTATACGAAACCGCACTCATATTTAAATATTTAAAATATTTAAACTACTTAAGCATGGTTTATCAGCACCAGATGAAGACATCAATTCTGAAAACTTGACTGTTTTAGAAGCGTTGGCCAAATTTGTATTCATACCCAGCTGTATATTCCGAAAACCAACATGACAGTCATAGGAGACGTAATCTGACGTTTTATTACATAGAAGCAGTGTGAAGATGAGAATCTTTCACTAACAAACTCACTGTACTAATGAGAGCTTATTTATAGGCTCAAAATATTGTTCAGAATCCTAATATATTTTTATCTTTAAATCTGGATTGCGAAATAGTAAAAAAACATTTATAAATCAATCCTATTTACAATACCGGAATTAATATTAGAGCTATGTGGCTGCATGTGTTCCTAAAGAGATTTCATACTTTGTACGTGTCACAGAAAAGCATATGTACCGAAATGTGTAAGCATGTAGCCAATTCTGGTTTATGCGGCAATTTGGACATTTTGAAGTTGATGAAGCTGGCCTTTCTGGAAAAAATCACGATAAAAATAAAGAAAATGTTTTGTTAGCGAATAGTTAACACAATAGGTTAGAATATGTATAGTAGAATTTGCAATGTACTCTGATAGACTGTTTAAATATTCACTTTTTACATTACATGAGATTAGTTTCTGTTGTATTGTTGCTGTGGGTGGTTGTCAATTACTTAGTATTAGGTACAGTATATTGTTATTTATCTTCCATGAAGACATCTCGACTAGCACGAAGGTATCTTTTACCGGGTGTGGAAGCTTGCGTGCCTTAATGACACTGAGAACAATGAAGGCGATAGCTGAGCTACTCACAGAGACAACCTGGCCTTTTGGCTGGTTGTCTGTCAGCTATCAGCTATTGCGACAAAAATATAGCTCTATTGCTCATATGTTGATAATCTAGTCATAAATTGATCATTTTTCTTTCGAAGACTAGCAAAATTGTCTAAATTTGACAATTTTGAAGCAAAAGCTATATCTATGTAAAATGAATGATTATCTATGTACAGTTTTAACTGTCGCAAATTAGTACAATTCTTTACCTATTCTGTAATTTTTGTAATAGTTAAATATGAAGTACAGGCGATTCAATTGTCGTGGTTTTCTAACAGTTGGCCATAATTGACATATTCTTGTCCTCTGTGTGAATATTTAGTAAATATTGAGTTGTAAGCATTCGTCAATTAGTCTGGTTTTGTACGAGCAAATTGAAGCTTGTATTTTGACAATGAGTAATGCATGATTCATTTCTTTGAAACATATAATTAATAGCAGTCAGTGGATTCTACATGCATTATGAACCTCTCATTGTGTTTAGTTATGTGCGTGTGTAATGGTCTGTGTGTGCGTGCGTCGTGTGCTGCTGTGTGCATGTGTGCGTGTGTCTTGTGTGTGTGCGTTGTGTCTGTGTGTCAGTGTGCTTGCGTGTGTGCGTTGTGCGTGTGGTGTGTGTCGTGTTGGTGATGTTCTTTGACTTACTGTGTCGTGTGTCGTCTGATATGTCTACGTGTGTGTGTGTCTGGCGTGTCGTGTGCTGTGTGCATGAGTGTGTGTGTACGCGTTTGTGCGTGTTAGCATGTGAACATGTGGTTTTAAAGAAATCTTAACCTTGCATTACTTTTTTTCATAAAGTTACTTAATGTATAGCAAACTAAATTTAAAACTTAATTCAATTGGACTGAAAATGTTTAAATTGTATTATCCGTATCTTAGAGAAGCAGGCGGATTTAGAATTTTTTAAATTTAGTATCTATCTGTCTATTAACGTCTATTTGACATGAAATTTAAACGTCCATCTAACATGGATTAGTGGATTTGTTTCTACAATGTTGCCTATTTTCGTTATGAATGATTTAAAAGTAAATTGTTTAATTATCCTAAAAAAAATTATTAGAATTATTTCATTTCTTTCAATAATTTCCACTTTTTAGGTTGGAAGTTCGTGTGTTGTTCCACACCAGATATTTTATGTTAGCATCTAGATGTCTTTTAATCTCTATCTGACATGAAAGTTTAAATGTCCATTTGACATACATTATTGTAGTTTTTTTTACGTTTTCTGTTTTTATTATGAACATATAGTAAAGGGAGTATAATTGTCCTAAAAAAATGCATTACTTGCACGTGATGGGTTAGAAGGTAGTATGTTGTTTCACACCAGATATTTGAAATACGCAGATGTTTCAGAAATATGTTTTATTTCGACAAATAGGCATGATCTAACGAAAAATAAAAGCTGCAGGAATAGTCCAATGAAAACCTATTGTCAGAGCGTCACTAAAAACTGTTTTACTGTACATGATCTTATCATCCCCGTTTTTGATTAAAGAAAAGGT
>JARFJB010000001.1:5330000-5352500 GCA_036346205.1 Vesta saturnalis
CAAGGCAACGTAACGCTATAGACAAACAATTAAATAAATAGGCAAATAAATATACAAAATATATAAAGAACAAGACAACTTAATGCTAGAGACATACAATTAATATCACAGAGATTTTTGACTAGATTTTACACGGTGACATCCTCGTTAGAGGACTAACTGTTTTTTCTAGGTTTTCTCTTCATTTTTGCCAACCCTTTTTTTTTTCGTTCGGAAGGATATCTAAATTCAATATTTTCTAATCCACTTGGTGGTGTCACAGAGAGTTCCCTTTTCTTTGAGCTATCCTTACTAGCACTTTCACCTTACGGTGGTTTTACATGCGTTTGTTGGTATTGAGTATTGGGTAAAGTCGTATTAGGTACCAAAAGCTTTATGGTTTCCCTGATAGTTTCGGTAATCATGTTCTGTATTTCGGAAATTATTTCTTTTATGATTTTCTTTGCTTGGATATCTGTGCTTGTCGCTACATCTGCCTGATGTGATTGATGATAATTTCAGTTCCTCTTTAGCTTAATTATATGAAATCTCTTTCGTTACCTTTATTTCTTGAATTGTCATTTCCTTTTGGTATGTTGGGAAATTTTTAGCTCTGGCCAGGTGAGGGCCGCCGCAATTTATGCATACAAGAGGCTCTTCACATGGTATGTCTGGATGAACCGATTTTCCACAAGCACAAAGTTGGTCTCCTGTACAAGTTACAGCTGTGTGCCCAAATTTTTGACACTTAAAGAATCGGATGGGGGGAGGGGTCTTACGAGAAGAGGGCATATAGCGCCTATTATCCTTTGTGGAAGAATTGCAGAATTAAAAGTTAGGATATGATTCGGTGAATCTATTAGATCGCCATTTCTGCATTTCTTAACACGTTTAACTGCTGTCGCTTTCTCCTTCTTTAGCGCTTCTAAAATTTCCTTTATTGAACTGTTTAAAAAGTCAAGGACAATACACAACTCCTCTTGGAAAATTTAAAGTTTGGTGAGGTGTAACAATGACCTGCATATTTGTGAAAGTTGTTAATGTAAGTAGCTTTCTAGATTGAAAATTTGATACTGTCTCAACTAATAAACCGTCCTTTACTTTCTTAATATGTTTCGTTTTTCCTATTATTCCAAACATATATAAAGACGGTGACACCTTATAAAAATCTTCTTCAATTCTTTTTACAAGAAGGAACCGAGGTAGGTCGTACATCTTTTCCTTGCTTGCGTTTGATGACGATAAAAGTTTACCCTTAGCTTTCGGGGATTATTATTATTATTACTATTATTATTATTATTGTTATTATTATTATTATTATTATTATTATTTTCATTTCAATTTTGATTTAAAACATGGAGCTACATTCAGGATTGGACAAGTGTAGAAATATTATTGCTATCCTGAAACAGGCTATCGAACGGCAAAGAAACATCAGCCAAGATGTGAAACGAGGAATAAGTCTTCTTGAAGAATCAATTGAATGTATAGCTAGTTTTCAAAACAATTTAAAGCCGTCGGAAAGGAGAACCTAAGAGACCCAAGCTACAGTTGATGATTTTATAGTTCAAAATAGTGATGAGTACCTTTCCAATCTTTCTGGACCGATAGAATCAACAAAGGAGAAATGTGAACTAGAATTTAATGAATGGAGAGAAGTTATGTCAAAAAAACGATACCGTACAAGAATGTCTAGTCCGAATGAAGGAAATAGTGGCGAATCGCAAATGCAGTCTACTGTACTACATTGTGATTCTAATACCACAGATAACCCAACAATAATAAAAGAAAAACGTAAAAAAAGGAAAAAGTCTGAAGCAATTTTGATTAAACCTACTGCAGGTAAATCATATGCGGAAATAGCTGGAGTAATTCGTAGTAGCATAAAACCAGAAGAATCACAAGCTGAAATAAAGTCTATAAAGAGAACTCGTTCAGGGGGAGTTTTGCTCGAACTTGGGGCAAACACAAAAAGTAAAGAGAATTTTAGTGAAGCGATTAAGAATGTGTTACGAGAAAACGCTGTTGTGCGTAGCGTGAATCCTATGTGCACCGTGGAAATAAAAGATATGGATTGTTTTACAGAAAACACTGAAGTTGAGAATGCTATACGAAGAGAGATCCCTGATATACAAGAATTAAAAGTGGGCGTAACCCCTATGAACTCGACGGGACAAAAGGTAGCTATTGTAGATATGGATCAAAAATCTGCATTGAAAATAATAGAATTAGAAAAGATTAAAATTGGTTAGATAGTATGTAGAGTTCGCAGACGTGCTGTCGTAGTACGCTGCTTCAAATGTTTAGGGTATGGACATGTAGCCAAGCTCTGCAACGGTCCTGATAGGAAAGACAGTTGCTATAAATGTCTTAAATCTGGACATAAAGCTAAGGACTGCCAAACTGTAGCACCTTGTTTGCTATGTATAGATAAAGGATTGTGTCCTTTAGAAGTGACCCATGTATCTGGATCGGGAAAGTGTAAGGCTTTTAAAGAAGCCTTAGAACAAGCAAAAAGACAATTTCGATGATAAGAATTCTACAAGCAAATGTGCATCGAAGTAGAATGGCAAATGACCTTCTTCGCCAAATTGCCTTTAAAAAAAAAGAATTGACATTATTCTAATAAGTGAACAATACCAAGATTTATCCAAATTGGTATTCGGATTTAACAACGACAGCAGTTATTTGGAATCTAGATACACAAAAGATACAAGCAATAAGATCTGGACGAGGTAGAGGTTTTGTGTGGCTTAAAACTGATAAAACTACTTTTATTTCATGTTATTTTACTCCAAATGAAGCTAGACAAGAATACCGCGAAAAAAATAGATGAACTTGAAGATGAAGTACTCTACAGAAATGGGCAACTTGTAGTAGTAGGTGATTTCAATGCAAAAGCTATTGAATGGGGCATGCCGTACTCAGATTCAAGAGGTAGATACTTGCTTGAGATGACCGCTAGGACTGGTTTACAGATACTAAACCAAGAAGCTACAATCCCTGATATATCTTTTGCTTCTGAAACGTTAGTATCAAGAATATCGAATTGGCCAGTATTAGAAGAGTGTAAACCAGTATACATCGAAACAAGATGGCAAATGGCTAAATTGTCTTTATAGGCATATGAAATGCAAGGGAACACATGGAAAAGTAATGTGTTAAACAGTTCCAAGTTAGTGCCTAGGAGTACAGGGGGTGTTTTAGTCGGTAGTCAATTTATTGGAGTCCGACACAGTGCGTAAATTGCATTTCACCTAAAAAAAAAAATTATTATTATTATTATTATTATTATTATTATTACTATTATTATTACAAAATTTTCTTTAAATTAAATACTTCATGTAATGACAATAACTGATTAAGTAAGGTACAGACACACCAGTCTTCTGACTTTGTTTGACCTACAACGATGTATATATTTATGAAATAAATAAATTCAAATAAAAATTAATATTATTATTATTATTATTATTATTATTATTATTATTATTATTATTAATAATAAACCTCTTCTGGGATCATCCATTTTAAAATCAAAACCAATAGAATGTAACAGTCGCTTTAAGCTTGTTGTATTAAACAAATGTTATCCTCCTTTAACTCGTGCATTAAGCTTTTTACTGCAACTGGCAACACTAAAATAATTTAAGTCAGTTTATGTAATAAGTATTTTACACGTTTCTTACATTTCTAAGGCATATCATAAATTTTTGCCTTAACCACGTTTTTTATGTAGTAATCTACATCAACGCTACGTTTCTTTTGACGTTGTCTTTTCTTCTGAGGTGTACTAGGAAACCTTTGACCAGCTTCTTGACTTGTAGCAATACTTGCTTTGGTACGTGTCACTGTTTCTTCTGTAACTCCACATGCTTCGGCATGTGGAGCCATGTGGGCCATATTAAGGTATGACAGACTTTTAATTACAATACTGACCTGTATAATCGACGTTAGAGGCAAATTAGGTCCATTTCGATCACGCTCCGTTTCAAAATACCGGAGAACATTCATTGACATGACTTGTCCTCGACCATTCATTGGTTTTAATAAAGGCTGTTTTAATAACTCAGCGAGTGCTAAACGTGACAGATCAAAACAAACAAATTGTGATGTTAAGTTGCTGATTTGTGTGAGACATATGTTTTCAGCACTTTCAAGATTTAAACGGCAGACGTTCGTTAAAGTATCCATTCTCTTTTGCATACGTATATTAGTTATGAGGAACAGAAATAGGTATATATAATAATTTCTTTGTTTTATGTATCATGTTTTGAATCATAAGACTCCTCTCGTGGCCCCGACTTTATACGGGAGTTTTGAGTGGAGACACTCCAGGTTTTTGAGTAGAGAATTTACACTATAGTTTCAAAGCATAATTAATGGGGTTAGTTTATTAAAAACGATACGAAATAACAACAGTATAAATATTAAACATCACTTTATTAAAATACTTATTAATTACAAACAAACAAAATACAAAATATATAATAAATTCACAATTGTTTAGTAAAAATTTCTCTATCACAAATCAAATGAAAAATTTTAAATCGCATTGTGTTTATATTCGAAATGGTTTCCCAATTGTATTCAAAAATAAAGCTGAAGCTTTGAGGTTCATCAACAAACATCTAAAAATGCTTAAAATTGAGGTTTTGATAAATTAACATTCATTGTTCGTATTTCAACAAGCATAATGTAATTGTTTCACATTATGGTAGATATAAATTTCTGCTATTGAATTTTTCTAATCCGTATCTAAGTCTACAGTCGTATATTTGGAAATATATTCCGTTAGCATTTACATTATTCTGCTTACCGTGACCACATATCCATATGCGATAAATCATATTATTAACTCATTAATGACCAAGAATTGAAAAAAGACAATTTTCTCTATTTTTTATTGAATAATGCTCAGAGCAAGAATAGATATCTTTATTTTTTTTAGTCTATCATACATTTAAGCATTAAGGTGTAAAGCTTAATCTGCCCCTAGTAAAATAAAAGGAAGCTAACGATCTTTCAAGGACACTATCTTAGGCGGCCTTTGCTGTTGCCCATCATCCTAAATTTTTATTATTTTATTATTGATACTTTAAAAGTTATTCAAGAAAAACCGATTTTTGGCGGCGTCCTTTGGGTTCTGATCTTATTTTTTCATATTCTATCTGAATCCGAGAGATTTCCCACATTTTGCCGGACACCCTGTATATTACCATGAAATTAAAGAAGAATAAATTTTGGTTGATAATCATCACTTAGTGTCAAAAACTTAAACACCCTCAGAATGGAGATGAATTGTGCATGCGTTGAATAACTACAGGGTTCGGCATAGCAATGTTACCATTTTTAACACCATAATATTTATTGAACGAAACACAACACATTTTTTATTCTTATCATAAATTGATCTACATACCTTTGGATTTTATATGTCAGTAATGACAGTTAAAAAATGGATCGCTGGACTTTGCAGTCAAAAATTTTTGTTGTCGAAAAATTTGCAAATTTGCATTCAGTCACTGCAGTACAACGTGCGTTTCGTGCGGAATTTGGAGAGAGCGGCAGAGGGGATACACCATCTTGGCTGACCATTCGCAGATGGATCAGGAAATGCCAAGATCAAGGGTCCGTTCGCAACAAAAATGGAATGGGTCGCAGAAGATCTGTGAGAAATGCAGAAAATATTGAACGAGTGGGAAATGGATTTGAGCACAGTCCTAAACGTTCCGCAAAAACGCATTCCTTAACTCTCAATATTTCTGAAAGAACTCTTCAAAGAATTTTGCACTTGGACCTAAATTTCCAACCATACAAAATGCAAATTGTTCAAGAACTGAATGCACATCACATAGAAAATAGACTGCAATGTTGTCAGAATATTCTCAACGCCATTGAAATCAATCCTGATTTGTCAAATCAGCTTCTAATGCGTGCAGTCCAGACCTGACAGCTACAGATAATTTTCCCTGGGGGTACCTTAAAGAAAGAGTGTTTTTCGTAAGAATTAATAACTTAAACGTGTTAAACAATCGCATTACTGTCGAAATTGAAGCTATCCCTGAGGAAACAATTACGACGAGTTATAGCAACTTTCCCGCAACGTCTTCAATCTTGCATAGCAGAAAATGGTGGCCATTTGAAAGATTTTATCTTTAAGTCTTAAAATCCAAAGATATGTAGATTAATTTATGATAAGAATAAAAAATGTATTGTGTTTCGTTCAATAAATATTTAGTGTTAAAAATGGTAACAGTGATATGCCGAACCCTGTAGATTGTATGATTTTTGCATAATCGTCATTCCTTCCGTGCACTCAAATCGTGCCTTTTTATGATATGGCCAATATTGTCGGGTAAACTATTTTTGGATGGTCGTCCATCACTTGAATGACCTGCTCGGTATTGGAGGTAATTCCTCAAAATTCATCAGAGATACTGCTAGAAGTGACCGAAATTCTAAATGTGACATCTTACTGTTACCTATATTATAGATTTTCCAACTTTCAGTATGATTTATGAATAAAGGCCACAACCATTTCTTACTTCGTATTCGAATACGGTAGTTTGCTATACCGTTATCGTATAAATCTACCCATAAACTTATTGTATTCAGTTATAAGATTCGGCTGAGTTACAGCAGAAATATCGTTCCTTTTCACAAGCAGAACTTCAGAGACAGGGTTAAATTCAGAATCAAATGTTTCCCTAGCCGTTTTTTTTTTTAATTATTATTATTTTGTAACGGACACTTTGCAGTGTGGTGTTCTCTAATTGTCGAAAAATATTCTGTGCTCTTGTGGTTTGTCAACTACCGAAACTGTAAAACTACTCTTGCTCCTACACTGTCACCTGAACACAAATTTTGCGGTTTTCCACCGTACGGGCTAAACTTATATAAATATCCTGTGGATAAATACAGGCACCATAACTTGAATCAGAATCTCACTGGTTTTCCTCGAACAAACATTTTGCATCAGTGACTTCCGAAGTATGGAACCATTTATTCGTATATCTACAAGTTGTGGTCGAACATGCCAAGCTGCAAAATTTCCTATTCACCGCATCAAAAATAGGAGTCAATTTAACAGATTTAACTTCTTTGTCTAATTGAATATTACCAGCCAAATGAATATGTCTTTTCATTGCTCGAAATTTATGTCTAGGCATCATGTCTCTCACAATAGCTACATATTTGTCTTCATCTTTCGACCAATAAATATCACACCTTGACAAACTGTGATAGCAGACAATTTGCGTGTGCTTGTGTGTGTGGTTAGGGTTAGGGAAGTACTGCTGTAATTTGTAAAAAAATAATTGAAAACCTTTCAATTATTGTTTTTACCTTTGAACATTAAGGGGTTGACGATAGTAAATATTGAAAAGTCAGTTCCAACTTGCACTTAACCATTATTTTCCTAACATAGATTCTGTAAAAACAAAAACACCTTCCCTTCTTAATCAGGTTTTACTATCAAGGGAATAAACGAGAAAAAGTTAAAGATTAAAGATATAGTTGTGCTTCTATTCTACGTTGGAGTCTTGGTCGTTCATTAAAACGACGCTGGGCTGATTAGGATGTGGATTCTGTTCTTATGTCCGTATGCTTGTGATTAAATTCCCTGACGTTATCTGTAAGTAGCTTCAACAAGTGATCGTTGCACGTTCGGTTAGGCCTAAAGCCGGATTGTCTGTTAGAAAGAATATTATTTGTTGTAGATATTCGTTAATAAGTCTAGTATGTGTCACAGGACGTCCATTTAGACCATCATGGCCTGGATGTGAGTTGTGTCCTTTTTTAAAATATAAAGTGACTTGGTTTGGCGTGATGGATTCCCGAGAAGAGAAGGTTTAGGTTTTGGCATAATTCGAGGATACCTTTAAAGTTTTCTTCAAATGTGGATCATTAGTTGACCATTAGGCGATCCAAAAACTTTGCAGGAGAAATTCAAACCTGTCGATCTTTCTTTGGGCGATAGAAATATGGTTGTCTTGAGGATCATTGGGATTTGGTTTGTAGAAGGGTAGTATTAATGTTGCGCAGCATGGTGTAATGCCATTTTTACGTGAAAATATGCACAGGATAGTAAGCTTAAGAATCCAGTACTAGAGCAGATTGAAGTAATTGCACTTTCGTTTTCTTATTACGTTTGCCACTAGATCCAATTGCTTTCAAAGTTTTGATAGTTGCGTATTCTTTTATGGGAGGCTTTAATACTGCAGTACTAGAATGACACTCTGGTAACGTTGTGTAGATTATATTATCTTTTACGTGGCCAGATAGTAAACAATTTTTGAAAAAGGCAGTGAAATGAGTAGTTCACATGGGAGAGAATACGTGTAATAAATATTATTAACCTGAGAATAAGTGTTGTAGTTGACGACGAGAAGAAATTTAAAACGAAATAAACAGTGGTCTAGCTGCAGAATACATAAATGCAGAAATAAGACCAAAAATATAATTAGTTGTTTATGATGTGTTTGTCGTTGCTGTTCAGCCTTTAATATATTTTATAATTTAGTTCCTGTGTTTTATTATTTCGGATGTGACGTCTTTAGGGGGGCTTTGCTTAGTTTGATCTTTTCCATTGTTTTCTTTATTTTGTCTTACCTTTTCTATTCCTCTCCTACCTTAGTCTTCATCATTTTCTTGGTTTTTGCTCGGTACTCGTATCCGTACGTGTTAGTAATGTACTCTTGACATTGCTCTTTAATTCGTTTATGATTATGTTGTCTTCTCAACCATTTCATTTCATTTTCTTATCTAGGTGGATTCTGATGTAGTAAAGAATACTTTTGGGTTCTCTCTTAATATAACTTTCCGCCTTAATTCCTCCCAAAATTTCTTTATTGTATCTTTAAATTGGCATTTTTTTTTGGAATCGTTACTTTAAATACATAAATAAAAAAGTGGTATATAATTAAATATGTAAACTGTTTTCTTCAAACGTTTGACATTTTTGCTAGAACAGATTTTAGTTTTCCTTTTCCTGTCTCCGGAGGGAAAAGTGTAGTTATGAAACAACTTAATTTTCATAATATCAAATGTACAATATGTAAGTGTTGAATTTTGAAAATTGATGAACTAGACTGTTAAAGTATTTACTGATGGTGTAACTGTTGATTTGGATAATGACCTCGGCAATGACACTGTTAGATTTCCTGCCTTTTTACATTACAGTAGTTTCGTTTTAATTTAATATTTGTGCAGTATTCTCTTTTTTGTTGCGAATGGACTCTTCTATGTATCCTTCAACACCTATCTGGTAGTATAGTGGTGACACAACCTGCTTAGCATTCGGGAGGTAATGGGTTCGATTCCCGCTACCGTCTACCTTGAATGAGGTTTTTTGAGGGGGTTTTCCTTATACACATGTAGCGGCATGGTCACTGCGTATATGCACACCATGTGAGGCTACTTAGGCGAATGATGTGGTAGTATTTTCCTCCTCAGAACCCTAACTCCGTTCCTTCCGATCCTATCTTGACCACACCTATCCTTAATCCCACCATGCATATATACGTAATGTATGTAAGTATGCTGGGAATCCATGATTGTGGCTGAAGGAGCTCGGGAAGCTCGAGCAGCCCGCCCTCCCCCTTGGGAGGGAATGAAATACGTTGCCTTTTCCTTTTCCTATCCTTCAGTCACGAAAGTTGACCTTCAACCCCGTGGCGCTTCAACGAGTCCTTACTTCCTCCACCATCGATCAGTAATGTAGCCGAAGTACGCCTTAAACAGTGATCCGGATATTCTTGAACATTGCTTCATTTTAGAAATTTTCCGGATATAGCACTGATCGTATGAACCCCCATAACATTTCTATAGCACTTCCCATTTTGGTATTTCAAAGAAAATCTTCTCTCGTGCATATCTCTCAGTCTTAATGAAGCGTAATTTTTATGAACATAGCATATTTTATTTTAGGAGAAGTTACTTTTCATGGCGCGCCTGTGTTTAGCTAATAGAATAAAATAATCTACTATTATTTATGTATTTAATTTGACATTTGTCAACGAATATTTCAAAATTAAATTTTTTTCTAATTTTATATAAACAATTACAAAACAATTTGTTCACAACACGTGTGCTATCACATATTTGGTGCTCGGTCCTAGCCCTCCTTTTCGTTCTGCTCCACTTGGATTTTCTGCACTGACTGTTTTTTTTTTCTTCCTATGCACCACTCGGTGTTCCTGTTCTTGCTTGTTCTGTTTTCTCACGTAATAAACTGGCATTTGATTATTGAAAGGGAAAGCCCGTCACGGTCTGACTAACCCATTCAATCCATCAATAATTAACTGTGATGACTGCTAAACAATGTTCATCTCATAACAACGCCTATTAAGCACAAAAAGCTAGTTTCACAAAAAAACTTAGATGTATGTAATTACGTAATTGCTTAACCTACTTTCAACATTGTTTTACTGCAGAAGCCTTGATAAAGAAACAAAATAAACGCTCCGAAACATTGGCAGATATCAAAAAGTTGTAAACTTACTAAGTCGCTAGTTAGCCGCAGGC
Organism: Vesta saturnalis; assembly: GCA_036346205.1. Taxonomy (NCBI): domain Eukaryota; kingdom Metazoa; phylum Arthropoda; class Insecta; order Coleoptera; family Lampyridae; genus Vesta; species Vesta saturnalis. The sequence continues at coordinate 5,340,507 of JARFJB010000001.1, forward strand.
CATGATAATATTAAATAATTAGTTTAATTTTCTTCTTACCGTTGTTAACGACTGCTACTTACCTTCATCTTAGTCTTAATCTCTGAAACGATACCTAAATGAAATTTAGACCACAAATACCTTTGATTAGGCCATAAAAGATAGTATTGTCAAATTTTTAATATTTTGTGTACGAGCGTCGCTAAAGGCGTGCCACTTATTAATTTCTCTTTACTTCATTCACTTTTTTCTTGTATGCTATAGCTTTTCGTTCTTTTACTATTTCTTCCCGATGAGTTTTTAATGGAGTATTAGACAATATTTCTGATTTTTTGCTTTTGCTTTTGCCACGATTTTGCTTTTGCTGTTTTGATGGCAAAGGAATAACATCGGATACTTTCGCTGCAGTTACTATGGATGTATCTATCATGATTTATTGGAGATTCGGTGTATGTAAAAGTGCTGGAGATAAGAGTACCGTCTCCGCAAACGATTCATATTGTCCTTTGAATTGCATGACGGTGGTGTGATATGGCTTGGAAAATCCATTTCTAATTCCTTCCCTCAGTCACCTTGAGGTAAAGTTATCTCAGTCACTAAAGATGGGACAAAATTGCAAATGGTCATAAGGATACATTTCTGCCGATTTGACTGAATTTGGAGTTGGATGCCTTGAAATAAGCAGCATGAAATAAGTCTGAAACTTGCGTTTGAGTAATCACTTTTCCTGGGTTCGAAACCATCAAATTATCTCATTCGTTGCTGTAGGCGGTTTTCAATGTCCCAAAAAACCTACATCTAATGACTGTAGCCTGTGACTTGCGTGCGGGGGAAGCGAAAGTAGATCAAGATAATTTTGTCTATAATACTGGATCACTTCTAAATCGCGATGTGAATTGTATTTGTCTAATATTAAAAGTACAGGGCTCCCTGCTGTAGGCTTCGTAAAGTTTTTAAAGTGCACTATCCATTGATAAAACAAGTCGGTGTTGATCAATCCGGAGTGAGAAAATAATTTTAATGTCTAGGTGGTGCATTCAAATAAAGTTCATCTTTCATCCTCCTTTTTCTAGGAAATATTAGAGCCGGGGGAACGTAAATCCCAGATGCACTTACACAACAAACAGCGGTTATAAGTTATCTACGCTCCCCGCTGGATACATTACTCACAAGTTTTTTACCCTTAGTTGTCAAAACCTTCGGAAATTTGTTTGCGATAGAGGAAAATAGGCAACATTTTAAACGCAAAAACAATAATCTATGTCATACAGAGGTTTAAAACGTCATGACAGATTTCAGTTTTTTAGGATACCATGCGTCTTTTTTTATACGTTCATAACGAAAACAGACAACATTGTACAAATAAAAGCAATAACCTATGTCTGAATGACGTTTAGAACATGTCAGATAGAGATTTATATATATATATATATATATATACATATGTTAACGTAAAAAAATTCCAAAGCCGCGCGCTTCTATAAAAATATCGATAATATAGCTTCAGTATTTTCAATCATATTTATTTAATTTTTACATTTATTTCGCTTTACACTAAAGACTTTATAAGAAAATTTATGCAAAATTAAATTTTCTTTAAAAATACGTCTACACTTTTTCTTACAAAATTAATCGTTATTCAGATAATGAAAAATTTGAACTTACACTTAAATTGTACAATAGAGAATGTTTTTGCCGCTAAATTATAAATTATAATCGATATGTTTAAGGTCTATACCTAGATATTTTTATATGCAGCTGTTTTAGAAATATTTTATAAAAACCTAAAACTGCCCCGAATAAACCCCCCTTTCCGCACTGGATTTTTCCCAAAATCTAATCATAAGCCAGATGAAAAGCAAGCTTAGGTACAAAATGTTAAGAACGTAGGTATTTTCGTTCTGGAGTTATGGCGAATACTATAGCATAGATCCACACAGACATATACACAGCCACACACATAGACGTCCAAACATGATGGTCGATCTTAATGAAACATGGCCGAAAGTTGTAAAATGAGCTGGCCGAAAGTTGTAAAATGAGCTAATAAATCGATTTAGCGATAATGAAAAAAAGTCGATTGCATACCTACACATGTATATGTAGGTTGGAAGGTAAAAATATCTGGTGTGGAACACCACACGACCTTTCAACCTACGAAATGGAAATTAAAAGGAAATGCTTTGAGGTGTATCCTTCATTCTGCTTCTTTAGATATGCACAAAGTTTCAAGCATTTGCTTATATCTACACCATGTCGAATGCTCAATAATGATTTTATCATCGAATATTGGGATCACATTGTCGAGCTTTTCATTTTCATTTTTGTTGCTAATTCGGCAAAATAAGCTAACATTACGGTTTCAGAGTAGCTTTTAATATTTTTCTCATCGCACCATTTTATAAATTGTTGAAAAGCGCGTTCATAGGTTCATAGGTAATAGATCATTTATTACTGTATTAGTCGCTTTAGTAATTTTTGACGGCTTGTAGTTCTCCAAATCCGTCATACTCCTAACAATGTAATATTTTAATTTACAGAAGTAGGAACAAAAAGTTTAATAAAATACTTACAAAAACACGGACAACCTTCACAATTTTCGACTTGTTTAATGCGTTGTTTTCAAAGAAACCTAGCAACGTCTACTGCTGCTTGCCAGAGCACGCTAAGTAAATCTAACTATTTCCCATTTTCACAACCTAATTATTTTTCCCTATTTCACATTTAAGTGTAAAAAACGTCTGAAGAAAAAATAGTATATTTTATGCGGAGCAAAGTGACTTTTTTGTGGCTCATCCGTATTTGCCGAAATGTTTTTTTGTAGAACTAAATTTTTCAAGGTTCAAATGTTAAAACGCAGTTGTGCTGTAAAATGTAGAAGATGATGTATCGTTGAAAGTTCGGCGCCGAGAATACTGTCATATGTAGTTTACCGTCTTAAGCTTGTTAAATTTGTCATAGCAGTCAGAGGAATAATTTTTATGGGCTACAATATGAACTGGAATGAAAACAAACTCCGAGAGATCATATTGGTAAATTGCAAGAAAAGCTGTTGAAGCAGTTTTCACAGGAGGTGAACTTTTACGAACAGTTTCGGAAGTTTTCCTGCGCTTGAAAACTTTAAGCGGTTCACTTTTAGGATAAGATAGGGAATAATTAAGTAATGGAGGGGGTTTAACAATCCAACAGGGCGGATAGTGATTAATTTAAGCCAGGAGAGTTAGTTCAGACCTTTTTTCGTATACACGATATCGGGCGACGTTAGGGCAGTTCCGCGAAAGAACTTTTCCCGACTCCTGGTGATCGAACCTTCGTTTTAAAGGGGTAGTTTCCTCCCCGATAAACCCATGCTGGGATTTTTGAACTGTTCACCCATAACGATTTTGTGTAGTTGATCCAACGACGTGTAATGTGTTTTAACTAGTGCATTCATAACCCTCTGGAGCACTCATCGCCTTTAATTGCGGAATAAGTCGACGTTCTTTCCAAGTGCCAAACAATAAGTTTACAGCTCGCTAATAACAAATAACTTGCAGTGAATAAATATATTTTCGTACAACGTTAACGACATATATTAATACTTAAGCAGTTCTGAACGCAACGCCTAATAACTTTGTAAATAAAGTGTAAATATTTAAACCGTAATATATCGTACAGCCAAGTTGGATATTAATCGACCGCGCTTTGGCTTTCTCAATCGACACCCCGACGTCTTTCACAAGGGAATTTCAAGCGTAGCCACCACAATCAATACCCTATTTTCGCCAGCACCCAAGACAACCTACCGGCTTTCGCCATGTGTTTCGTATAACTCATATGGGGGAAGTGTACCTGTAATAAAGTAAATCTTATTGTGAATTTACTGTTGTTTTTTGCTGTTCATGTCCGGCGAACATTAATAAATTTTCTGTGTCTTTTTATGTATTGTTTACATGTACTTAAGATTGAATACGATTCTTTGTTCGGTTTTGGATATTTTAGAGTAGCATCTTTTTCCTTGGCAACCGTATTCAATCTTCCGAAATTATAACTTTGTTTTCGGTGTTTTTTTTTATTATATATAAAGGTTGAATAATGTGTCAAAATTTTATGAAGAAAATTTATATATTAAATTTTGCGTGCGAATAATCCTTTGTTTTTCTGATTTGAGTACAAAATTTTACAATAACTTTTAGAAAGGTCAATACAATGGAGTCTATCTAGACCCTGCGCCGATTAAGCATATTTTATACGTTAATTTTTTTAATTTGTGCAAATGTTGAAGTTTTCATTATACATATCTGGGTTACGTACTATTGCATTTTAAGGTGGTTCCAGTTGTGAACCCGTTTGTCATACTACACCCACTTACCAATTTTTGATTTTTTGATTATTTTAAGGAGATTCTAGAAATTAACGTAAATAATTTTGGTGTTTATTTGAGAAAGCAAGATATTTACGTTCAATAACGATTTAAATAATTAACTCTTATAGCGTAGAATTTTAAGTTTGTTGCCTTAATGCATTCTCTTTTTTTTGGATTAGTAGCCACATCTGTAAATAACTAAAACCAAAAGATTTTAGTAGAAGCTAGGCTTATTGATTTAAAACTGAATTTAACGTATTTAATTTCATGAAGTAGCGACTTTTGTTATTAACTAGTGACTTTGTTTAACTAAATAATTGACAGACGATTATTTGGTTCATTTTGAATTTAATTGATCAGTAATTGGATTTAGCTTAGTAGTAACTAAATATTTAGCGTTGTTTACTTTTGGTTTGAGCATATTTTTTAGCGATCTGATTAATATTTCTTAATCTGGTTGTAGGTTCGAGTAAAGTGAATTCAATAATTATTTTGAGATATAAGTTTCATTCAAATTCAAACAGATTAAGTGGAGTAACGTAATAACAATCATTTATTTAGTTTGAATAACGATTGTCTTTATTTATTAGTGCGGCACACAATTAGTTTACCAGCGTACGAGAATATTCGTAGCCTTTCAGCTGCAGTGTAGATTTGCTGGCCCCGGCCCACTTGTGATTGATTACGTACAAGTAAGCGAGTTATTTAGTATCTAGGCGAGCTGTGAACTTACGTAGTTAGGCGAAACAACCCTTATTCCGAGGTTTCAGATACTCTGGCGCCCAATTCCGGTTTTAAGACGATTTCAACCCCTATTTTGACTTATTTATGGTATACTGTTCTGTGGTGTCCAAAATTAATTAACATCTTACCCAACCCCGACTGCTAGCTAATCGAGCAAAAGCCAGGTTTATCTGTTACCTCGTTTTAGTGCCCGTTTATACTGTAACAGAGCTTCCGAATTGACAAAATGCGAATAGTGCAATGCCTACGTTAAGTTTCATCGACACAAAGTATGTTCCGCATAAAGCTATTACACTTAATTTGAATGGGTTATTAAAATAAACCATTTCTGTATTCAAAAGGATATATTAAGCAAACCAAGCCTAAGAACGCAAATTGTTGTTCTCGCGAGGAACCGCATTACAAAGAGAAAGGAAGTTTTAATAGCTTACAGGAAAGTCATTAGAAGAAATTAATAGACCTTAGCTTTGTTTTTACTATAATTTGACTTTGAATAAAGAATTCAAGTTTGTACTACGTGCCCACAAGAAGGGTACACAAACATTTGGCTAAACACGCACACTTGTAAAATTATATCGATGTACCATTAATTTCATTATTTGCGGTATATTTTTTTTTTTATAAAAACGTTAACATAAACTTAAAGGTCAAAGCAATGCATTTTTCTTACGCACTAATGAGGGTAGAAATTCGTATAATTAAAATATATAGTCAGGTCTGAAAAAAGTGTAAGGAAAAGAGAATAGAGAAGTTTGTATAGGAAATTAGATCTAGTTAAGACTCGTTTTGTACCACCAACGGAGACTTGTCGCAGTTAATTTTTAGTATGACGTACGGACGATTATATTTGTGAACTTAATTAAAATCTGCAAAGTTTTTTTTCCAATTTCTATGAGACACATTGAATACGTACTATATCTTCTTGGCTAGGTTTGCTTAATACGCTCTTTATTTCAAAATTCTATACCTTTTGTTTTATACTAATCAAATTCGGTCACGTTTTGAATATTTTCCAAAGACAGTTAAGATAAAATTATCTGTTAGTATTTATGTGCATGTATTAAAACTAGCACTTTAAAGCCATTCTGCGTTGAATAAACATTCTATCCGGAATTAAAGTTAACTAGTGTAACTTGAGTGAATTACGTTTTGATTTAAAACTTTTCACCTCCATTATTCATTCATGCTTTTAATTTCATCCAAAATTTGTTTGGATTAGGCCATAAACATTTGAAGCAATATTCTTTGGTCAGTCAATCTCTTTATTTAGTGCTGCATAAACTATTCATAGTCTTTAATTATTATCTAATTCATAATAGATTGCTAAATTAATAAAGGAGCTTATTGGTTACTTTAGGATTATCTTAATTTAGTGATGTCTCTAGGGATGTACCGTCAGAAAAGTTGTTTTCCTTCTAAGCTTAACGTTTATAATAACGGAGTGAGGGAACCTTGTTTTAGTGAATATATTTCATTTTTAGATTTTGATTAATTAAAATTCGTTAATATAATTTTATAATGATTATATTACACAGTTTTACTTTATTTAGAATAGACTAACAAATTTTACCAAAAAGTAACTTAAATTGGCTAATCCAGCTTTATAATTGTTTAAATTGCACAAATTTGTTTTATTCATAAGTATTGGTAATGGATTGGCATAAATTTACGCATTAGCTCAAAAAATATAAACATTAAAAGTAATGTCAAATACAAGGAGCGCCACGGAAATGGGCGATTTGTAAGACATAAAAAACAACTAAATCATTTTATTAAGAAAATTAAAAACTATTTCACGTTAACCTATATAAAATAGCATTTTATTTCTTTAAAATAACGTTTGCGAGATGTCCACCATTTCTATGCAAACATTCTTCCAAACGTAGAGGCAAGCTATGCATAACATTGCGTAACATTTCAACAGGTATCCGGTTGATTTCTTCTCGAATTCTTAAGTTCAATGTTCTGTGGGCGATGTGCGAAAACTTTAGTCTTTAAGTAGCCCTACAGAAAAAAATCACACGCCGACAAATCCGGAGATCTCGCTGGCCAAGGAATGTTTCCATTCATAGAAATGATCTGATCGGGAAACAGTCGGCTTAGGGCTTCTATAGATATTCTGGCAGTGTGTGCAGTTGCCCCGTCTTGCTGAAACCATGTATCGACATTTATCTGTGGAAGTAACGCTAGCCTAGGTCTTAGAAATGTCTCGATCATTCCAACATAACGGCCTGATGTAACTGTCACTGCATTTCTATTGTCATCTTCGAAGAAAAATGGACCAATTACTCCAAAGGACGAAATTGCACACCACACTGTCACTCTTGGACTATGTAGTGGTTTTTGATGAAGAATTCTGAAGTTTGAACGACTTATGAAGTCATTTAGTTCTAATTCTTGCACAATCTGAATTTTATATGGTTTAAAATGCAAGTCCTTGTATAAAATTCTTCTTAAGGTTATCGTTGAAATTCCCAGCGAAATTGAGTGACGCCGTGCAGAACGTTGTGGACTACTTACCATAGCTTCCCTGACTCTCTGAATGGTTTAAGGTATTCTCACTGGATTCAATCTCCGGTGGGGCTTCCGTTTGAACGATGAAACTGTTTCTTCAAAATTTTTAACCCAAATTTTGATAGCATGCGCAGAGGGCAGAGCATTATTACGATCAATGTTAAAATGGTTGCGAAACATTCTTTCAACTACTACGTAACTACAACTTTTGTGGAATACTCTTACGGCAAATGAACAGTGTTCAGCTGACTACTGTTGCATTTTGACAAAAAAGAATTGTTTAATTACTAAGGTGAATACTTAAAGAAAGTATAATTATTTTTTGTCGATTGACGGATTTATGTCCTTCTAATAAGAAACAAGTACGTCTTTACGTATTTGTAGAGATTTACCTTGAATGGTCGATGTTCCTTCTGCCAACGTAGTTTCAGATAATTTCATAATAGGTATTTCCTTTACAAAAAATGTACCTGTAATAGAAAAGTGTGTTTTAGCTTTAGCTTTAGGTTTAGTGGTTGCTTAACAAATGATTGCCATTTATCATTGCTCTCAAAAATCTCATCTGAAAAACCCATAGAATTTTCCGAAATTTTACATATTTTGTTCGAATTTCTAGATATTCATTTGACTTAGGTGGTTCATGTATATTTGTCTTCATTTTAGTGTTGAACATAAGATCCAATTCTTGCTAAGTTATTAAAGGTTGCTTACGTAAATTATAAAAAGAAACACGTATGAAACAAAATTTTAATTCGCAATTATATAAGCCTTTTGAAGGTATTTTATTTCGAATGCCTAAAGGTACGGTAATGGAGCAACATGGCTTCTTTCCCAAACAATCTCTAACAACTCATCTCTTAACCCACCAATATCGTATTTTACAATGGAAAGTACAACTATAGACTGTCCAAACCTCCAAGTGTAGTACGGGCTCAGATGGACTAAATGGCTCTTTTACTAATTTTAGTCATCTACAAATAACGCTATCCTTTTCTTTCATGGCAATGTTGTCAAACATAAAATGTAATTTAGGAACACATAACCTCTTTATAATTTTATATTATTTTATTTACAACTCAATTTCAGGGAGGTGTAAATATAACTGAAGTGGCATCACAAATTCAGATTTAACGTTAAAACCGGTCAGAGCGTTGAAGCTATACATAGACGGTGTTCTCTCTTCGTCTGTCACACAGTATACAGTTACGGGTACATCGTATTTAGTAACGTTTAAGTTTCTAGTTTGTAAATTACGATTAAATTAATTTATATTATGTTATTTAAGAAAGTAAATATTTAATGGGTTTTATGTGCCTAACTATTTTTTATGCATTACCCGAGTAACATTACCTGGCAAAACTTTTCGTTAACCTATTTTAAATCCTAATATTTTAACTTTATAGCATGTCAGAGAATAATACTTTACTAATGAAGAATTAATACAGTTTGCTAAATAAATGCTACATTATTAAAAATTCCGGGCACCTTAAATGCTAACAATCATTGGCAAGACAATGATGCACATACATAAACAGAGAGAAAACGCCGTCATGCTAGTCTTAAAAGCGGAGCGTGCGTCGGACCATTATCTAACAAGGTCAATGTCACTCCAGTTATATTTACACCTCCTGCTCAATTTATATGTTCATTTAAAATGTGCATTCAAGTCTTTTATTTTAGGTTATAAACTGTGTCTCTTACATCGTAGCTACCGGGCCCGGTATTATAAAACGGTGCAGTAATCTATTGGTATAACGTTCGGCAAGTATGAACTACCTTTCCATAAGCCCCATACTGCACTTGGAGGTTTGGAGTGTCTATAGATGACCTTTGACCATTGGGTTCACCTCTGTAGAAGGGGGAAAGTGCCAGCAGCACGTTTAACCCATTAGTGCCCACTGGACCCAAGTCAGTACAACTAATTTATTCACATGCTACCGACATTTATTACGAAATAGTGTAAGATTTAGTGAATAATTCTTAATTACAAAGTAGTTGAAAGTGTATTCTACAGGGTATGCACACTTATTGCCCAAAAATGTTTGGTCTGTTTGTTTCGTTTTGTTATTCATAAAGTGAGCAGGTGTCAAAATAATTTGAGTTGCACAGACTTCTATTAGTTTACGGTAAGTTCGATATTATGGAAAGTTTAGGTAAATTTGTATGAAATAAGCTAGCTAAATTACCGCTATATGCACCGTTTTCAGGATTAACTGATCTCGATTAACCTTAATCGAAAGGATTACTATGCACCGTATCATCGATTTGAAAGATTTGTTAATCAAATATTTACATTTGACAACCTCGCAAATTAAATAAATTAGTATTATACCGTAGCAAACTAACCACACTTTCACATTATTTTTTTTACTTTTGCCGGTTTGTGAATTTTTGTTGTGACCATTTCTCTTAAAAAAAAATTAAAAACATCGTTTTTGATTTGTAAACGCATGTTAACAGATACGTGGTTTGATTAGGAAGTGTGTCTTATAAGTTTATGTAAAATATCAGGAAGAATTTATAATTTTACATACCAAGAAAAGGTTTTTCTTGTTAAGTCAAGTTCGGAAAACTGTGTTGATATAAGCAGAGTACTATGGAAGACAAAAAAAGAGCGTGGAAAGATATAGAAAATGATTTTACTTCATCTTTCAGAAGTACCGATAGTTTGAAACGGCTGTATGAGAATAAAAAAAAAGAGTTAAGAAAGAAATTATCTGAAGAGAAAAAACAGAGACTTCTAACATGGGGTGGAAGTGTGACTCCAGGTAAACTGGATGATATAGATATTATGCTTTCATCTATATGGGTGAAAAAGTCCTTTTAAGAATTTCAAGTCGGCTTGATTGTGATGCTGATGACATTATTGTAGAAGAATCTCAGGAAGAATGTGAACTTGAACTAGGCTCGGAATTAGGTCTAACAGAAAGCACTGGGCATATCATTCAAAGTACAGTAAGTTTAACTTCTTTTGTAACCTAACCCATTAAAATGATACATCCACTCTTTACCTGCACCTGCTACATAAATAGGTAATATCTACTAATATATTTATTACTTCTTAGGATAACTACAAAGTGGTTAACTGCCAAAATGTTGGAAATATGTTGAAAATCACTGATACTAGTGGTGACTGTGGAGAAAAATCATTCTCGTAAGGAATTAAAAATATTTGGATTGTAATTGTAAGTACATATTTTCATATTAACTCTGTTATAGATGGTCAGAGTTGGAAACAACTAAAAATGGAAAATTTAAACAGACCTATTAATAATGTTTTGAGAGCTCGTACAGTACATGAAGGGCATAAAGGTATTACAGGTCAGCACAATTTACTACATTCCACTGATGCGCAGTCACCACAGACAGATCAAATCAGTACTCCTAATGTGTCAAAACCAATTAACCGAAGAAGATTTTTCTAACACGTCCTTTAACTTCCTCTGAAGTAGCTGAGAAATATAATTTGTTGCTAGATAGAAGACTTGAGCTTATCGCTAAACAACTTAAGCAACAAGAAGAACAATTTAAGTAACAAAAGTTAAAATCAAAATTATTACATCTTGAAATAGAGCATAAGAGATTGCTGCCAAAAAGTACCTAACTTTGATATAAATTAAAATTAGTTTTAAACAGAAAAAATGGTAGTTTTCTTTCAAAATATTTGTCCTTTCTTTCACGACAAAAATTGGACTAAGATGTGTATACCTATTTGTTATTTACAGAAAGCACCCCACAAAATGTTACTTTTACTTTATTAGGTTACTTTTACTCTAGTGTGAGCAGTATGTGATATCACTTTCAGAGTTCGGTTTATGCTACAATACTAAGAGTACAGTACAAGTAGATAAACTTATTTTTTGTAGGTTATTTGTGTTGTTCAGTTATTATGTTCAAATACCCCATTTCATTTTTTTTTAAATAAATGGTATATGTATGTGTATTTATTTTTACAAACAGTTGATGCTATACTAATCAGATTAAAACTACAAATTATGAAAGTAGTGTTGCATAAGGTTTTGTCTGTGATCATTTAAGTGTAGTACATTTTCATCAAAAGGCACACGCACGTACCTACGCACGCACGCACGCACACGCACACGCCACACGCACGCACGCACGGATCCGCGAATCCACACACACTGACACGCACACGCACACGCACACGCACACGCACACGCACACGCACACGCACACGCACACGCACACGCACACGCACACCACACCCACACCCACACCCCACACCCACACACACACACACCACACACACACACACACACACACACACACACACACACACAGACACACAGACACACAGACACACAGACACACAGACACACAGACACACAGACACACAGACACACAGACACACAGACACACAGACACACAGACACACAGACACACACAGACAC
>JARFJB010000001.1:5357500-5480000 GCA_036346205.1 Vesta saturnalis
CTGGAACATATAAGGCTGCACTTTTTTTATAAGCTATCGGAACTATAATAGACAACAGTACAAAGCAGTACCTTCTCATGAACAAAAAATTAATGAAAAAGAAAGAAAGGGGTTTTTTTGAACACCAATATGAACAAAAAAGTGTCCTTTTATTCGTATGATGGAAATACAATAATATTGTAACCATGGGGACCAATTTTGACGCAATAAAATCCACTGGACAAGTGAAACGCTGGTCGACCGCCATTAAAGCAAAAATTCACGTATCCCAACCAGCCTTATCTAAAAGTTATAGCAAGTCGATGGGTGGAGTAGACCTACACGATCAAAAGCTAAACAGTTACGGAATAAGTGTAAGAGAAAGAAAATGGTGGTGGGCCCTTTTCACCAATTTGATAAATACGGTAGTTCTGAATGAGGGGCGGTTGTACCATCTGGCAAATATAGATACGCAAATTATTTTGTTTGAATTTCAAAGAACCCTGATCAGGTATTATTTAAGTTGCTATGGTAAATCTACTTTTACAAGAGGTAGATCACCATGAAGAAGGGCGATTTCCAAAAAAAAACTTATGAAACAATTGAGATATGTTCAATGTCATCAACGAATGTGAAAAAGGTAACGTTACTCCTTGCATTGAAAGGGACCGCTTCAAGAATTATCATTTAACTTAACAATTTAACATTTACTTTTGTATTTTTGTGTAATTATATAGTTTCCAAAACATTCTTCGTGTAAATTATTATAAGTTTTTGTTATGAACGAATAAGTTCAATGTAGAACATCAGTTCTACATACATAAAGACAAAATTTACAATTTAGAACATCAGTTCTACATACATAAAGACAAAATTTACATCGATTGGGGCTTGAACCTTGGTGGCGCAGTTGGTAGCGCGGTACTCTAGCAAAGTACAGGTCGTAGGTTCAAATCCTACTCGAGGTAAACTTTTTATTTATGCATTTAATAAAATTAATAATAATTTTTAATTCTTCGTGTAGTTCGTCAATAATAAAAGTTACTCTGCAGTGCCCACTTCACTCGTATGGGTACATGCATGTATGTTACTAATTTGTCATTTTTCAAATATGGTTATATTTAAAAGTTTGTATGAAAGACCGTTTCTAATATGGATTTAAGGAAAAACTCATTTTTTGTTAAAAAAATATCGTGGGCGTTAATGGGTTAATCGGACGATGTCTCAATTAAAAACGAGCGTGGATACGACCCATTATATTTCCTAACCCTACTCCATACTGGACGCTTAAGTCCTGACTTTTTTCAGACATGTTCGTTTACGATGCCGTTTTCATCCATGGTTAGAGTTTTTTTGGCGTTTTCTACCCGTTTTACTTCTAAATACAGAATTTCGAATAATTTTCATTCCAGTTAGAGCCTTCCAAGCTCCACCCAGCTTGAACTTGATTGGTGGTTCATCACGCCGCAGCATGCACCTGATTAGTCGTCCCCCACGCCGCAGATTACATCCGATTGGTCGTCCCTATTGCCATACTGTTGTACTACAACTTATCACCATCTGTTTTTCATCAGGTTGCGACAGTCCCCCACCACTCTTAATCGATAAACCCCTGTTGGGGCTGTAGCGCTACCTTGAGCCCCCTTTCTTCCATCAGGTGGAGCTCTGCTGCGGCCTCATTTCTGGAAGTTAGGTCTCTGCCTGGGTGTCCATTTACACATGTCTTCTTTCCGTGTGCCTTTTTAGTTTCCCGCCTAGTGTTCTACTGCGGCACTCCGTAGGGGCCTCCATTTCCAACCGCTGGAGCGCCGCCCTGTGTCTCATTTCTAACAGTCAAGCGTTAATTAGCGGATATCAAGTTAATTAGATGCATACTGTAATCAAATAAAATATATATCGCATAAGATGTGCAATTAACAGAATTACCTTCGAATTATTGTCTGTTAAATTTTTTAGGTGATCCGTCAACGGAAAAACCCATTGCGTGTTGGTACTTTTTTAAATTCAACCAAAATAAAAACTACTAATGTGTATAACCATAAGGCAATTGCTGTTATTTAGCTGTAAGGTATTACTTTAAAATAACAACTAGTGCTTATAACCTCTATTTAGCCGTATGGCATTCTTTCAAAATGAAAATGAAACTGTGAATGATCAAAAATAGCCATAATAAATAGCAACTTCTTAAAAAACCTTTCGAAGTCATTTACATTGGACGTTTAGTTTAAGATAGAAGGTATATATCTTTTTTTGCATTATTGTACCAATTTATTATATTTAAAGAGGCTAAACGCCGACAAGCCTTGAAAGGTCAACAAGTTAGAAACGTTCAAAGGTGGAATTTCTTGGGGATGACGTTAGATAATGCTTTGCTCTGGTCCATTCACATTGAAAATAGTGAGGAACACAGTAAATGTAATTAAGTGTTTAGCAACACAGAGTAGGGTGTCGATAGAGAAACTCTAATCCCTATGTATAAATCTTTGATGTTAATACGCATAGACTACGGATGCATCGCCTGCATGTCAGCATGCGACTCACGATTAAACAAACTCGACAGCATTCAAAACATTTGCCTCAGATATACTATGGGAGCCTTCCAAACCAGCCCAGCAAATAGTTTATGCGCAGAATCAGGGGCACTCCAAGGGCCCTAACATATACAGAAATTTCAGAAATGTGCGAAATACTAAATATTACAAACAGAAATGAAATTAAAAACAAGAGATAATTTGTGGCAAATGGCAAGGCGACTGGTTAAAAGAAAATAGGTTACTAAAACAACATATTCCTAACATATACACATAGAAAAGATATACACCAATGGGAAGAAGAGATAGCGTGGTGGTGACAAGGTTAAGAATAGGCCACGTGCAGTTAACACTTTCACACTTACTGAGAAACGAAGAACATGCAACTTTTCAAAAATCACACTTGCGCATGTATTCGACGAATGTCCTAACACCCAAGGGCACGGTTACACTTTTAGTTTAGAAAATGCACTACAAATAAACAAAACTACATTCACGGAGGTCATAAGTTTCTTACATTTAGCAAACATTACAGCCAGATATAAGACAGAAATGAGACAATGATCAATAAGAAGAAAACGGCAAATAATCCAAGAGGCTGACGCCCTAACACAAAAAAATATAATAACCATAATTACAGTATTTAGTTACAGAGATAACAAGTTTTTGTAGGTCAACATGTAACTTCACTTTAGTTACCGTTTGGCAGATAAATATTTGAGCGTTTTACACAGCACTAATCTACTGAGGTAAATATTTCAGTTATAAGCGCTGTATTTGCGAAGCGAAGTTTTGTAAACTAAAGACAGTTACGTGACAGTGCAGAGGTTTTTTGCCAGTAGAAATCTAGCACACATTGTAGATATGGGAACAAGTGTTAATATCGCTATCAGTCTTATCACACTAGATGTGGGGACAGTTTTTATGATTGTTTTGGTACGAATTAATTTGCGCGAGGCGAGTTTATTACTATTTCGTTTAATATTCACTAAAAGTAATTGGCTCGAATTGTTATGTTTTAGGTGATTAAAGGTTTCACTCTGTAGCTACCGTGCAATAAAGTCGTGTAAGTTTCGCGCTTCCGTTTCTTAGATTTTGTGGTGTGCGAAAATAAAGTTTTGGATATCTAAGTGTGGTTCAGTTTTCCGAAATTTGCAAATAGCGGTTTGTTACGGTATAAACTGGCAGTAATACGAAATAACAGATAAACTTGGCTTTTACTCGATTAACCAGCGGCCGGGATCAATTCGATGTACTACATTTTGCGCACAATAGGACAGTTTATCATATATAAGTCCAAATAGGGGCGGAAACGTCATAAAATCGGAAACGGGCTCCAGAGTATTTGAAACGTCACAATAGGGGTTGAAATGCCTAATTATGTCCATTCATAGCTTGCTCAAAACACTCAAATAACTCGCTTACCTAAACGTAATCTTCGCAGGCGGCACAAGCACCAGCAGATCTCGCCAACCTCAAAAAGGCTTCATAAATATTTACGCCCTTACTTAAAATGTGTGCCGCAAAATCAATCACTAATTTGATCAAACAACAATAATGTATTGTTACGTTACGTTACTAGAACAGTAGGCTTTTAAAGTAATTTCACTTCAGCAACAAAAAAAAAACGAAAAACACTTGATTTGTACACAACCGCTTGAAATTGAATTCTTCAAATTGCCATTGCAATGTTCAAATCATAAAAAAATAATATAGTGATTCATTGGCCTCTAATTGTTACGCTATAATTAAATAATCGCTTGAAAAGCTTTCAGCCATAATTGTTTTATTTAACAAAACACACTGTAATGACGTTAATGACGTAAATTTTGGGTTTATGACGTTGAAAGGAAGTAGTTTCGTTTTAAAAATTAAATAGGTTATCACAAAGTGTTTTATGAAATGTGATATACGTGTTGCAATTCATTTTTCTCATCGTGCTGATGTAAGTCTACCGCGCGTTCTTAAGTCATAGTTCTTATATTTGAATTAAATAGTTAGTGTGGAAAATGATGGAAGATCCAGTTGGTAGAGTAGGCTTGTTGTTCAGGGGCCGGACACAGATATCGCAATTCTAGGTATAGTTTTTGTTTTCTTCGACATTTGTGCATTTCAAGGCTTGTTGTTTTCTTGAGAAACGTTCAGCATGCAGTTTTATATGGAAAATTTAAATGGAAGTGGGTGAAATAGGATCTGTGACGTGAATCAGTTGCGTAAGAGATGTAGGGACCGAGCGCGTATACAATCTACCTACTACCTGCCGGGTTCAATGAAATTTAATCAGTGTGGACACTTAGGCTCTTGTGGTGAACAGTGTGGATTAAGAAAGAGATTCTGTTAGGGACACGGAAACGCGTATACTTATGTTGACCTACTACGTTTGACCGGGTTACTAAAAGAAATTATCAGTTGGACACTTGTCACCATTTATTAGTGTGGATTAAAAGTAAACGGATTCTTTAACACGGAAACTTATTGACGTTTTCGTTTGACTTTTGGTAAATGTGCGTATCGAGTTAAGTATTGCGATTGTCAGTGCCTATTGTATTTTGCTTTTGAAGGTATCAACAGCTTGTTCACGGATATATAGCTATCTGTATATAATTGCTTTAATGGTAACTTTGTGTATAAAGTAAGACAACGCCGTGTAAATAAATTAATAGTGTGTAGAGAAACTCAGGTGAAGCAAACATTAAGTCACCTGGATCTCGTTAAACTTTTCCATATTGAGACTGCGAATATAAGTTAAACGAAACAATTAGTTGAGTTTACGTTATAAAGCTGTCAATTCTGAAATACCGTGCTACATCGAAAGCTATTGGAGGTTTATTGATATTTTACGGTCCTTTCTTAAGGGTCAATAAAGTGAAGTCACCTGGATCTCGTTAAACTTTTCCATGCTGTGAGACTTAGCGAATATAAGGTTAAACCATACAATTAGTTGACTGTTTACGATAATAACTTTTGTGATTTGCTGAATTCAATAAATCTGTAAATACCGTGCTTACATCGAAAGCGGATTGAACCCGTTTATTGATATTTTACGGTCTTATTATAAATAGAGTGCCGTCATGCGTGCTCCATGCTGTGACCTTGAAGAAAAGGTTAGTCCATAAATTGTGACTGTTCAAGATAATAACTTTTTGTGATTTGTGAATTTAATAAATTTGTAAAACCGTGTTTCATTACGCGGATGAACCCGCTTTCTTTGTTTTTACTTTTATAAATAGAGGCCGTCATGGTGCTTTTGACCTTTGTGTTATTGTCTTATATTACTCTCATTTTTGCATTCCGTGTTGATGCTTACGTTTTAAAGTTACCAAATTTCGATTCGAAATACAGATAATTGAAATTTAAGGTTTAAAGATAATTAATTTTGGAAATTCTGAACCTAGCGAAAGGTTGCGCTTTGCCTTCTTTCGGAAGTAAGGTTATTGGTCTATGACTTTAAACCATTTGTACATATACTCAGATTTTTATTATTCTTACTATTATTATAAATAACATATTACAGAATTTTAAGTGTATTATATCAGTTTTACATTGTAATTTTCGCCCTATGTCACAGCGTTATCATTATTTAGGAATCACATAAATTTAGACGGTAAAATATCTTGATTACGTTCATGTTACTGATCTGTTTATTTTTTTATAGTAATTTATGATTTACAGCGGCAACGTTCATTTATTTTTTTATGATTTTGATGAAAGCTCTCAACGTAATAATTTATTTCTCTGTTATATTGTCTGCTATTTGCTTAATCTTATTTTCATATAGAATTTCACTGGTAAGATTTCACGTAAAGTAAGTAAAGTTACAGGAATGTTGTTACGGATTTACCTGGTTTATGCGATGTATAGGTAAGCAAGTTTTTTGTTTGTTTGGACTTTGCTGTGGAATACTCGCATTTATGTGCTTAGATCCCGACGCTTTCGATTATAAACAAACTGGCGCCCTTTAATTTATGACTTTTATGACTTTCCCTTTTGTGACTTACGTATTACGAACTACCCTACTTAAAAAATTAATAACACGCCCATCCATTCTACTTCAGATTTTACTGTCTTTTCGCCCGTAACAGGTTCAAATTTAAAACTGAACCCTAATTATAAATATCTCTTTCGGTAATCAAGCACAGAATCAAGCGACATTAGAATTTGGCTAATTAAAAAACTAATATTATCTAATTATTTTGCAATTATTAATACATTTTCAAATCTTTATTAAAATTCCATAAATATGTTTTGCTTTAAGAGTTTTTATTTTTTCCCAAATTCTTGATGTGCGTATATTGAAAAGAAGAATTAAAATAACACATTACTAACATTGTCACAACCATCCCCATCTATGTAATAAGTCAACGCAGGTCTCTAAATTATGTTTTCCATTCCCATCAAATAAACTACGTTTTGTTCAGCAAATTAATTGAATCGGAAAACGTAGCGAAGCTTGGTACTCTATATTCAGAAACAGTTCATTATAATCATCTGAATACTAAATATCCATTTGTAAATAATGTTTTCTTGTAAGTGAATGTATTCAATATATAAAGACAGAACGTTAAAATACTATTCATTCCTCAAACATTTGAGCTTTTTCTATATTTAGCCTAAAGCGTATGCAATGTTTAATCATTATGCTCACTGCTGAAACTGTTTAACTGTTTTTAACAGTATATGTATAGTTTGCGTTTTTAATTTTTATTGTAAATCCAAAAATAAAGTATTAAAGGGAACGTGGCCTTTAAAATAACTTTAACTGAATACACAGCTCTTCCAAAACCAAAGAGTATTTTCCTAATCATTTTTACAGAAAAGGCTCCTGCAATTCCAATCAAAGTAGCAAGCAACAACAGTCTTGACTTTTTTAACAAACATATAACACGATCTCTGTTAATTTAGTTAAGAAAGATGTTTATCCTATCCATTGGTTTCAAACATATCGGTACCTGTTACAAAAACTAAAATACAAATATAAATATTCAATTAAAATTTTTTAAAACGCTTATTCTTCGTTATATTTTATTCAAAGAATTTGTAAATACAAAGTTTATCTGAGAATTATTAGCATTGGGCTTTTTGTTCGAAAAATTTCAATCAAATGGTCAGTAAGCATTTAATTTGAAAGGTTTAATATTATTCTGAAGCGAAATTAATCCGTACCTTTCACAAAAGATAACTAGATTCGATTTCAATTGCAGTTGGTAAACCTCTAGATATCTATTTCATTGGGTTATTAAAGTTCTAAAGACAAATTACGATTTACAGTAATAGTGAACATGATACTGATTTTGTATCAAAATTGGTT
The DNA here is from genome assembly GCA_036346205.1 of Vesta saturnalis. Lineage (NCBI taxonomy): Eukaryota > Metazoa > Arthropoda > Insecta > Coleoptera > Lampyridae > Vesta > Vesta saturnalis. Next base: position 5,365,319 of record JARFJB010000001.1, read on the forward strand.
TGACCCACCACTTTATAGGTTGGCAGCAAAACTAGGATTAGTGATTTTATTTTTTTAATCCTTTAGTTTGTAAGCATTATCTAACTCAAATTTATACATTTGTTTTCTTGATCCAAAATCACTATCACACCATTGCTTACAGACATTTTAGTTCCCATTATTGTAGCGGTGGTGAGGAGTACTGTTTAAATAAAACAACTTTAATGATTTTTTAGTCACAAGAAAATATATTGCTAGAGAAAGATTACAGTTAGTCGATTCGGAAAACTTTTACACATCAGAAAATTGGTCCACTAACAGGCTTTACAATTTATTAACTCACCATCAAAATGTAAACTTTCACCATTATTATGCACAATAATGGTTGAGTTTTTCTTAAATGGTGTATCTTTATAAGTATATCTTTTATAAATCTATACGTTTCGATAACAATTATAGTTATCGTCCTCAATAAATGGTAATATCATAATGAATTCCTTGAGATTTCAGAACAAATTTATGAAATATGAAAAAGATGAAAACGTAAACATAAACCTGATATTAATATAACAGTTTAATAAACGTATAAAGCCAGCTAAGGTATACAATTTTTTTAAAGAATAACTAGATCCTTACTAAATTAAATATTACTAAACTGCCTTGAAATGGCAAATCAGAACACACACATAATCAAAGAGCAAATTTAACAAAATTTAATCAAATAATCACGTAAGTGTCAAGTTGTGAAACACTTTAATTTGAAATTAATAAATGAAACATACCAACTAGAGATCCAGTCAAATCTAAGAAAGACGTACCATTGTGCCTTTTTTTTTAATTATACGATACAAAAACCTATTTAAACGAAGATTTTCTTGTGTATAGAAGTTATTAGGATGTTTATATAACAATTTATCAATTTATCTAATAGAATGTCCTGATTTAAATTGTTTAAGGCATGCTTAGCTACTGCAGATTTCTCTGGTTGACCTAATACACATCTCATGCTCTTTACGTCTTGTGACAAAGCTACGTTTTGTGGTTCCATAAAAACAAAATAACTTGTACTTTTGGGTGACCTTAAATATGCTTTAGTTTTCCTTGAAGGCTTAGAAACATGATTAATTAGGTTTTTTTAAATTCTATCCATAACGCTAGTTATAAAAGGATCCACGAAAAATTTAATTACAGTCCATATTTTAGACTTACCGTCGTGAAATCTGCGAGATTAAGCGTTAGTAAAATTTCTAGTTCATGGCAACGAAAATTGAAAATAACATATTAAAATCTTTAAGTGAATATCCATTAGCTTGTAGAGATTTTGTTAAATATTCATATTCATCTTTCAAAAAATCCGGTTCACTGTACAACAATTACAATTATTAGCAAAAAACTATTTTTTGTTAGATTTTTAATTGGTATGCCAAGTTTCTATTTGTAAATGCTTAAATTTAATTAAATTTGATTACGATATTTTTTACTGTCGACGTTTGACCGTTAGAGGGTGTTCTCATTTGTAATTTTCAAGACAGTTTAATAATATTTAATTTAGACGATAAATGTAATTGTTATCGAAACGTATAGATTTAAGTAAGATATAAATATAAAAATATACCATTAAAAAAAACAAAAGCTAATTATTTTAATTATTAGCTCACCAAACTCCCCATTTGTAGAATGATTAGTTATCGAAAGTTATTTGTTAGCGTATCCAATTAACATGGAGGATTAATTTGTTGAATTTAATTTAAAAAATTTAATTAAATTTGATTACGATATTTTTACTGTCGATGTTTGACCGTTAGAGGGTGTTCTGATTTGTCATTTTCAAGACAGTTTAATAATATTTAATTTAGACAATAACTGTAATTGTTATCGAAACGTATAGATTTAAGTAAGATATAGATATAAAAATATACCATTAAAAAAACAAAAGCTAATTATTTTAATTATTAGCTCACCAAATTACTCATTTGTAGAATGATCAGTTATCGAAAGTTATTTGTTAGCGTATCCAATTAACATGGAGGATTAATTTGTTGAATCACTGTGATTCAAATCGCTCTAGTTTAAAAACTAGTTATATATATATATATATATATATATATATATATATATATATATATATATATATATATATATATATATATATATATATATATATATATATATATATATATATATATATATATATATATATAACAGGGTGGTCAATTTTATGCTCATAACTTCGAGGGCGTATTCTACTTTAAAAATAATATAAGTTTTCGATATAAACATATAACCAAAATCCTTCGTTTCAAGATACAGGGTGTCAAAGTTTTGTAAAATTTTTCGATTTTTTTTAATAGCTTCCACAGTTTTTCAGATATTGATTTGAAATTTGGTAAAGTTATTACCTTATCAAGAAGCATTAATTTGAGTATTTGAAATTTTTATAAATTCTACAGGGTGGTCTATTTTTGGGGTGTCATACCTTAATCCCCACAAACTTTTATGGTACGTCTCTGGTGTATTTGGAATTCTTATTCAATTTAGAAAAAATTTGTCTCTTGAGTTTTTTTCGTAAAGTGCACGATTTTCGAGATAAATGAGAAAAACTGTTCAAAACATAGGAATTTTAGTTTACCGCTTTTTCGCATTTTTCTCAAAAAGAATGCGTTTCTCGAACAAATGTAACTTATGAAGAATTGTTTAAATGTAATTGACCTACCAAGTTTTTTTTTAAGCCAGTGTCGCACCCCGAAGAAGTTTGGGGGGAAAAGAGGTTCTGAAACCCAAAAAAATAGGACACCCTGCTAGTAAATCTGCGAAGATAATTAGAGTAGGCTATGATGCATAGCAATCATTTGATATCTGACATTTTTGACAACTTAAATCGTAAATAAAGTTTAATTATGTTTGCATGTAAATAATTCAGTTGAATTTATTTAAGTGTTTACGTGTTTTTTAAAATGCCTAACGTGTTTACAAACGCCGAATATGCGGACATACATTTTATTTACGGTTTCACTAATGGAAATTCTTCTGAAGCGGTTAGGGAATATCGTCGGAGATTTCCCAATAGAAGACAACCTGACATAAAAGTGTTCAGAGAGGTACATCGTCGAGTTAGAGAAGGTGGTTTAAAAAACGTAATAGGTCATGATATACGGAATGACAGACATAGACCTGAAATATTGCGTTTGTTTAACAATAATGATCGCTTAAGTTCTCGTGCTGCTGCAAGACAACTGAATGCTCAAAACCTACGGGTATCCAAAAGTAAAGTTTTACGAACATTGCATAAGGAAAACAGCAAATCATTTCACTTACAACCCGTGCTACATTTAACATCTGGAGATACTCCAAAACGAATTGAATTTTGCATCTGGATTATAAGATCGGTTGAAAGAGACAACTTATTTTTACGGAAAATATTGTGGACGGATGTGTCTACATTTACTCGTCGAGGGGTAGTAAACTACCCAGACCGAATTTAGCTTTACGAAAAAAAATCAAGAAACACAATTTTTTCTAAATTGAATAAGAAATCTAAATCTGCAATTAAAATACACAAGGAGCGTACCACTAAAAAATTTGTGGGGAATTAAGGTACCGACACTCCCAAAAATGGACCACCCTGTAAAATTTAAAAAAATGTAATATACTCAAATTAATGCTTCTTGATAAGGTAATAACTTTACCAAATTTCAAATCAATATCTGAAAAACTGGAAGCTATTAAAAAAATCGAAAAATTTTACAAAACTTTGACACCCTGTATCTTGAAACGAAGATTTTGGTATATATGTTTATATCAAAACTTATATTATTTTAGTAAAGTAGTATACGCCCTAATTATAATAAAATTGACACTGTATATATATATATATATATATATATATATATATATATATATATATATATATATATATAGTATATATATATATATATGTCATATAATATATATAATATATATATTAATATATATATATACATTAAATACAGTATAATTTTAACTCATAATCGAAGGTATTTTAAAAATTTAATTATAAGTTTTGATTAAAATATGACCAAAATCTTAGAGTAAATTTTGTTAAATTGAAAATAAATTATGACGTGAAAAACAATATGTCAATTAGAATATAATCTTAGGTAACTAAATTAAATTAGTAAAGGACAGTTCTAAATCAAGTAATAATTATTAAGACATGCAACTATATGAAAGGTTATTTTTATATTTTTACATTATTTGATTTTAAGTTTTTGTAAATTAAAGATAGACCTGAATAACTAGAGTTTAAATTGTTAGTGTCTGACTTAAAATTTGTTTGTTTGGTTTGCGTAAATGAATTTTAGGCTTTATGTTTACTAGCTCTTTTCTTAATTGTTCACACCGGCTAACTCAAGTTAAGATAAAGAAACAATTTCTGTTATCATTACCCAAAATTATATTCATTTCGGTTTATTTATTTATCTGGATTCCTGTTAAGTTGATCTCTTTCTGCATTTATATATTCAATAATTGTGTAAGCTGGTGATATTAATAATCTTTAGCAATAAAAGTAAATCAAACGTTATACTCATTTAATTAAATTCTAATTATGAACGAAAATGCGTCAATATGCTGACCACAAATATTTATAGAATCAAACCTAAATCTACAATTACCTTCTTAAAGCTAACATATAACAAATAAAATCCTTATCAGAAGTAAACAGATTGTTCTCGTTTAATAGTGATAATCAGTTGTAAAGTTTCGAGAAATCAAACACCAAAAAGTTTTATTTATTAACACAATCAAAAAGGTTCTTACTTATTTTCTTTGCAACTGATGATGTAATGCTGGCGTTTCTTTGTCCGCTAAAGGGGGCCTCATAGGTTAAAAATTGTTCTTCAGATGAGGTTACTTGCCGACACCCTGGCACTATGTTTCTATTGTTTTCCTTATCTTTTCTTATATCCTTGTGTAGTTGAATACGCGTCCAATTTTCCTTCGTCAAGTAATGATTTTAGTAAATAATTGTTCGATATATTTCCACTATATAGTTTTTACTCTATCGTTTAGATAGATTTAACTACAAATAGCCTGCGCAGACTCTTTACAAACAGCGAAGACTCCCTTTTTACACCTTAATAAGTTCGATTTATTGTTCGTTATGCTTCGATTTCCCAATTTGGGACGATTACCGTCTATTATATTTATTGTGCACTATTTAAACCCAATTGATTACGGTTCTGAGATATACAACACGCGTTATCTTCACTTATTACGTCACTTTTTATTATTTTAATAAGGAAGGTAATTTTTTATTTCTTCCCTGTCACCGTTAATTAATTCTTATTTGTAACTTTAACACTTTATAGGGCAGCGTGACTATACAATGTCACTTACACTGAAAATTCTGATCGCTTATTTTTTATGCATCCCTTTCTGTTCGCTTACTTATCGCGAGTCCCTGTTTGCTTCCTGTAAGCTACTCCTTTTAAAAACTGTACATCATGATTATGACAACGTCATCACTTCCCAACATATTAATGCACTTACAAATGCCGCGTATTCAAATATTTTCAAATTGAATATATAAACAACTTATGGAAATAAACTCAAGCTTTTCATCTTAATATTAATTACATTCAAATACAAATAAACAATAACCGTTTCTTTATCCAGAAAATATATAAATATCTAATCTCGTATAATTTAGCCCAAAATTTTGATTTTTCTAAAGCTCCCTTACATAGTATAGGTAAATGAATTTCTTTGTTTAATGGTTTTATAATAAATTTAGGACCTAGTGCTAGAAAGTCATTAACAATAGCAGGGACAGCTACATTTGTTAGGTTTTTATCCATTTTTGTTTATTGTTGTTGTTGAGAGTACTATCTTGGTTGTTCTTGATTAAAGTATTTAATTTTTTAATATTTGAATATTTTTTTATATGATGTAGATAATGTGGTTTTGAATTTTTCGACGAAATCTATTTTTAATTTTTGTAAAACTTCAAGCATCAGTTTATTAATGTTATTTTGACAAGAGTTGATACCTAACTTGGTAATTGTAAGATCGAAGTTAATGATTTGTAGTCCTATTTTATTATTAAATCTTTATATTTTTTTTGCAACGTATGTGATTAGTTATCATCAGATCTATTAGGTTTTTAAAATTTTGTTTTTTGTGTTTCGCTAATAAATTTAATTTACATCTTGTTAGGAAAATGAGTCTATTCCTTAATTTAGGTAATTGACTATTCAGTCTTGACCGTTGCTTTAATTTCTTGGTTATAGTTATACCATAGGTGGTAGTAATGTAATCGTAGAACCCCATATTAATAATTATAGAATCAAATTAATGGTCGTATTTTTTAAATTAAAATAAGTTTACTGGGCACCGGCTTAAAGTATTATAAAAAACCTTCTTTATTGATTTTAAAGAAATGTTGTTAATAGTTTAGTCCTGAAGAAGTTTGTAATCACAAACGAAATATATATATATATATATATATATATATATATATATATATATTATAGCGCTTCAGGCCTTCTAGACCCATGGCTTATATGCCCTAAGGGCTGGTGTTTTATATTCGCGCACTATCTTCTTCCACACTTGATTGTTCTGGGCTTGTTGGTTCCAACTCTCCACTCCAGCCTTTCTCAGATCTTCCTCTACAACTTCCAGCCACCTCCTTCTGGATCTTCCTTTCTTTTTCTTTCTCTTCACCTCTTTCGCTAGTAGAATTCTTTTTGCGATTCTATTTGGCTGCATTCTCTCCATGTGTCCCAACCATCTAACTCTTTGGGCCCTAATTCTTTGTGCTATTGTGGGTTTACATACACTTCCAGAATTTCCTTGTTGGCTCGTCGTTTCCAATTCCCTTCCTTGTCCTTAATTCTCCTGAAAACACCACTTCACATCTTCCTCTCCTAGGCTTCCAATTTTGTAACCTCTTTCTTGTTCATTACCCAGGGCTCAGATCCGTACATGACAGAGGGGCATATTACCGCTCTATACAGCCGTATCTTTGCTGCCAAGGAGACGTGTTTAAATTGCAGCAATTTTCTCATAGCTCCAGCTAATTTTCTTCCTTTCCTATTCTCTTCTCTATTTCTGCGTTTTTTCGCCTTCATATTTTAATGTTGTCCCTTGGTATTCAAACTGGCTAACTTCTTGAAACTGATACGTTCCCCCCTCTGCAGTGGTAACTTGCAAATCTTGTCTTTCTCTTAACTCCTGACCACCTAGCAATTTCATATATTTCGTTTCGTCGGTATTCACCTGCAGATCAAGTTCTCTTGCTATCCTTTCCAGCCTTTTAAATACTGTTTTAGCTTTTTTAGTGATCGGCTGATTAGTGTTACATCGTCTTCAAAGTCTAGGCATTGGTGTTTGTTTTGGTATATAACTAGAGAAATTTTACCGCCTTCTCTCATTATAGTCTTCAGTACTATGTTAAAGAGCGTTGTCGAAAGTGGGTCCCCTTGTCTGAGGCCCAGCTCTACTCCGAACTTTCTCGAGAGGTTTCCTCCTACTACTACTCTGCTTTTCGTGCTGTTCAGCGTCATACGTACCAATCGCGTAAACTTCACAGGTATCTTCAAATTTTCCATTGCCCTGCATATTTTCTCTCTTATGATTCTGTCACACGCTTGTCGAAAGCCAATGAAAAGTATGCAGTGGTAAGTTCTAGTCATAACTTGTCGCTTGTATTTGTTTTAGTGCATATATTTGGTCTTTTGTGAATCTTCCTTCTCTAAATCCTCCTTAGCACTCTCCAATAGCTCCTTTTGTATGTGCTTCTATTCTGTTTCTTAAGATTCTAGCCAAAATCTTGTATCCTATGTTTAATAGTGCAATCCCTCTAAAGTTACTACATTTGGTGGTATCCCCTTTGTTGTATGTGGGGTAAATAACTGCTTTTCTCCACGTGTCTGGCATTATCTCTTCCTTCCATACCTCCCTTATTATGTCTGTTATCCACGTCCATAGCTGCGAGCCTCCAGCTTTCAGACATTCTGATGGTATGCCATTTTCTCCTGGACTTTTATCGTTTGCTAATTCTGATATTATTTCTATTTCTTGTTGTGTTGGTTCTCCTACGCCTTGTTCTTCTGTTACTACTTCTTCTAGATTTGCGGGATTAGTTTGCTATTTTTCCCTGTCTTCTACTAATAATTTTTGGAAATACTGCGACCACATCTCTATTTTTTACTTCGGGTCTCCCAATAGCTCACCTTGTTCATCCCTATAGTACTCTAGGGCCCCGACTTCCCTTTGTCTGCTCCTTTTGGCTTCTTGGAAAAAATTGCTCATCAGTTTGCTTCAATATTGTTCCTCTGTCGCCTTCAATTTTCTGTCCAGTGCCTCCCTTTTCTTTCTTCTACATATACTCTTTGCTGCTGTTCTTATTTCTTTGTATCTTCTTTTACTCTCTTTCGTCCCTTCCTTAATCACCTTCATTCTAGCTTTGCCTCTCTCTTAACACATTTTCTGCAGTCGCTGTCTTATTGTACGTTTAGGCTTCTTCTGAAGAAAAAAATTATACTCGAAAATTTTTCTATTGATTAGATTCAATATTACGTTCTTATGAATTAAAACAAACTGTACTAAATTCTTTGATCCAACATTCCCAATATTTTCGAAACATTCGTATGTATTAAATTTAAACTTTCACCATTAACACTCATAATAAAATACTTATCTTTTTTGGGATTTTTTAATGGTGTACTTTATATTATACAATCTAAACGTTTTGATAACACTTACAGTTATCTTCGTCAGTAGTAATGTTTGTTAAAAATTGTTAAAGATGTAGTAAACAATTTTGTCAAATTTGAAAAATTAAAACATAAACATAAGCCTGCTATTAGTATAACAGTTTGTTATACTAATTAATTTATTTTCAACTTTTGGCATGTCTAGTTTTTTTGCTGTGTTTTTCCTAAACCTTGAAGCAAATGCTTTACCAATTATATGTTAAATTACCACTGCACTATAAATTAACATAAATAGTTGAAATTAAATTAAAATTAAAAATTACAAAGAACGTTCTGCATTGTGCTTTTCATTGTTAATAACACTTCCAATTATTGATAAAGATATCTCTTTGTTAGATTTAACTGGGTTATTTTATTTGATATAATGTTTGGATTTGTGAATGCTTCTATCATTTTAAAATTGAAGTTTTTCACAACTTTACACTTACATCATAACTCGATTAAAAAATTAAAATTACTTGGACACTATTAACTGTTTAGGTGTATCATTCTCAATTTTCTTCAGTATTAAGTGTTCAATTTGATACGATGCAGTGTGATAGTTTATATATTTCGTACATTCATCTAATGAAGAAGGTATGTTAAATAATAACAAACTCATTATCAGATAACGTTATTTTCCGTTTATTTTTACGGCTATGCAGACGTCACAAGTTTATTTTAAAAATATTGTAACGTGTTCTAAATGATACTTGGACATAGTCGGGTAAACGTTACAGACACAATAATAAAAGAGAATCACATGACACTTTTAGTGACACTAATGCAATAAATAAATACCAGGGTGCCACGTAGTTTCATGGGGCACAGTTCCTACACAACGAAAAGGGATAAAGTCACTAACAGAAAGCTGAAAAAGAATACATATAAATAAGCAAGTAAACGAGATCAGAAATAAGTAACATATATGCTACAGGGTTCAATTTTGTTCAGCAGTTCAAAGATAATAAAATATGAAACTTCGGTTGGAACTAAATATAAAATATATCAGGAATATTTTGAATACCAGAACCAGTGATAAAGAGTAAGGTCATTATAGGGTTGGGCAAATGCATATTTGCATGTTTTTACCTATTGAGCATAATCAACTAATTTTTCGATATCTTCGCGTTTTACAATGTTTACTATAATATAAACTGCATTTTATTTTGCATATTTTGCATATATTGAAGGTTTACAGCATATGGCATATGAAAGTGCTATATCGAACTTTCAGGGCATAAAAATGTCTTTTACAGTAAAATTTCGCATTATAATTTTAACTGAAATAAAAATGCTTTTTAAAACTGCTGTGCCAAATTTCTTAGATATTCAGGTTTCTGTTTTTAGCGGTAACAATAAAACAATAAAACCTTACCTGGGATACTTAATCCTTTTCCGGTGTACTTAAGGTTGTGAATATCTTAACAAAATGCCGGAAGTCGGTAGTTCGCAGTCGGAGCTTACTAAAAAGTAGTTAAAGTCATACGAGTGTTTCAAGTATGATGGAAGTGTAGTGTTTTGTTGTGTGTTGAGAAAAAAAAGTATGTATCCAGTAGATAGTTGTAAAATTTAAACCTACTTTGACAATGTCATCCTTCAAATAAGATTCGTGTATTTATTTCATGAATTATTTTATTTTATATTCCGGCTGTTTTTTAATATTCCACAATTAGAACTTTTTCAAATAATTAAGTATTTCTTTCCTCCTATCAGTTTTTATCAAAAATTGTAATAGCTTCAGACGTTTTTTTTTACATTTACATTAATTTCTTCTTTTTCCTATCTTTGATAGTAATTGGTATTGAAATCTTTTATTTCTACGAGAATTTTATTGATAGATTGTCGTTGTCAAATAATTTCAAATGGACCAGCATGTACGTACTGCGCCACATCAACGTAAAGCTAGCGTTGAAAACGCTCCTGCGCAAGAATTACTTCCTAACTATGTAAATACAAAGGAACACTCCAACAACTTCAATAAGGATTTATGCAAGATGACGGTGTCCTGCAACATTCCATTGAACAACCTCGACGTTCCAGATTTCAAGATCTTCATGGAAAAATACACAAAGCAAACTGTGGTTTCCTGTCGAACAGCTTCTAGATCGCACATTCCTACATTATAGGAAGAGATGCTTCAAAAAATAAGGAATTCGATTTCAGGCCACTACATCTGCTTTAGCGTTTATGAAACTACAGACACCAAAGGAAGATGCATTACAATCTTCATCGTTGGTGTTTTGAATGGCAACCCTTCCAACAGCCACTTGGTTGCTGTTAAAGAATTGGAAAAAAACAATCATTTAACAGTGTCTAGATTTGTTAATGAAATACTTGCCCTGTTGTGTGTACCGCAACAAGTCTCAACAGATAAAGTTTTGTATATGGTGACCGATGGTGGTGCATGTATGAACAAAGCAGCTAAGAACTTACAAATTTTGTATCCAAATCTGGTTCATACAACTTGCTTAGCACATGACTTAAATCGCGTTGCCGAAGTTGTTAGGATTGAATTTCCCCTGGTAAATTCATTAATTAACACGGGAAAAAAGTTTTCTTGAAAGCTCCAGCCAGAATTGAGACCTTCCGCGAAAAATTAAAAGACGCTGGTTTGCCCCTATAACCAATTTGGACCAGCTGCTCTGTATTACTGTGAACACTACGCAGAATTCAAAAATATTGTGAATGATTTCGATCCGAGTTGTGCTCAATCTGTAGCGGACTGTCAAAGTGTTCTAAAAAAACCGTGAATTAACTTCGCAGTTGTATATAAAATCGCATTTTTCCGATATTCCTGACATAATTAAGAAATTGGAGACCCAAATTTACATTTAACGGATTCTTTAGACTTAATTCAAGACTTTCAAAGAACTATAGATGCAAATAAAAGTGATACATGCAAAAAAATATCCATAAAATTAAGTGATTTATTTAAAAAAATTCAGGGTTGTCGACACCTAAATCCATAAAAGGCATTTTATACACTAAAAAACACTAAAAACACTAAAAAGCACTAAAAACACTAAAACACACTAAAAACACTAAAAACACTATAAAACACTCAAATACTAAAAAACACTAAAAACACTAAAAAACACTAAATAACGCTAAAAAACACTAAAACACTAAAACACTAAATAACGTTAAAAAACACTAAAACACTAAAAAACACTAAAACACTAAATAACGCTAAAAACACTAAAAAACACTAAAAAGGAAGATTTTCCGGTTCGGAGCACATTAAACAAAATTTAGCTACCCAAAAAGCAGATTTATTTAAATATTGTTCTGTAACTTCATGTGATTGTGAAAGAAGTTTTTCTATGTATAACAATATATTACAAGAAAATCGTCAACGTTTTTTTGTGGATAATATAGGAAAACACATGATTGTTTATTGTAACAAGTAAACAGATCTGCTGTATCTGTATTTTTATTGTTTCTAGTTAGTTTTATTAACTTTCTTAGTTTAATTAAAAATTTTATAAATTATAAATGTAATTATCGATTGTATTAAAAATTAAAAACATTTAACAAAATTTCGTGTACGATTTCTATTTTTTTTTCAGGTGCTATGCAAAAAAATAATGTCGGTATTTTAGTTACTCAAATTTAACGAAGAAATGTTTTTAACTTTTTATCATTTTAAAAGAGTTATAGGAAAAAATCTTTTTTTTACAGCATATTTAAGCCATTTATAGCAGCATATTTTAGAGCATATATGCTCCATCTTTACAGCTTATCTGCCCAACCCTCATAGTAAACGTAAATGAACCTAATTATTCAACTAGCACCAAAAAAATCAAATACTATGTGTTAGAGCACTGTAACGGTATAAACGGGTGGTAGAACGGGATTACAGATAAAATTAGCCTTTTTGCCCCGACTAGCCAGCGTATGGGTGTAGGTCAGATGTTGAAAAATTTTGCACAACCAGAATAGTAAATCGTACGTAAGTCAAAATAGGGGATGAATACAAAATCAATTCGGTTAAGGGCGCCAGAATGTTTAGTAGTCAAAATAAGAGTCGTCGTGCCAAAATTATGAGTACATAGCGTGTCTAAACATACAACATACGCTTACCGATAGGTAAGCGTATGGGATTGATTGCGGATACGCAATCAATCCCAGGTGTGCTGGACAGCAACTCAGCAAACCACCTGAAATAGGGCTTCAAAACACTACACGCTTGTCAAATAAAAGCGTGATAATCACTCAATAACGTTACGTTAATACACCTCAGTGTAATAGTAAGGCATTAAATAATAATCAAAACAAAACAAAAAAATCTATAGAATGAACTCTAAACTGAATTAATACTCAACTAAAAATCAAATAAAACACTAAATATTAAGAACGCTATTACTCAATGAAACAAAAAAACTAACTTTGTTACGTTAAAACTAAATTACCGGTAACTGGCAATTTACAAAAAAGAACTTGTATGTAACACAAAAGGGTTTCCATAGAATTAAAACACATTTAAAAACCTAACAAAGCTTTAATAAAATAATAAAATAAGATAAATATAAATGTACGATAATGCGTATAAACAAAAATAACAAATGCTTAAAAGGCGACAGGATATCTGATCAGAATACTGCTTTACTCCAGTCTAAATGGTTTAACCTAAATATATAATTCGTGGATAATATACCCACACTACTACAGGCTCAATTGCCCTTTAATACTAAAATAAATAACAAAGGGTGAAGGCGGAGCGTCAAACTACAATACGTTACACTAAATAAATTTAAAACAACTTAATTTACCAAAAAAATAAAAAAATACGACCCCGCTTTCAAACCTTCGTCAACGCACAAAAAATAATTCGAAACACACCAAAAAAAATAAATCTTGAAAATCTTCAATAAAAAAAACAATATTATGTTACCTTAAGGTCTAGAATTACTCCTCTCCTGTGTTACAACAATGAAAGCGACCCAGGTGATCGGTTACTGCAATAACGGAAATGAAATTTTCCTGGTCTGGCAAAATGATGAATAAAATGTTGACTATTGTTCTTTGATACACAAACGATTTCTTGATTTAAACTCGTTAAAATGTTACTGCATTAATTAAAAACTTCTTTTAAAATAATAATAATTTGAGCGTTCAAAATTGCTTGATAACTTTTAGCTTTTAACTGGTTTTATTTCCACTAATAATCCAAAATGTTAATCATTTGTTTAAATAACTATAAATTTTAATATATTGCGAAAGTTTCTTTATCTTTACACGCGCTTTGTACGGTAAATAAGAGGTACTGCAAGAACGTTAGAGTTAAAATCCGCAGAAGCGATATAAACCAAAGAGTTCACCGAAGCACTAATAAAACACGACGATGTCCTCTAGGTAACTTTACGTAAAACCGAAATCGGCACTAGGTATAATCCTCTGGTGAATGAACAATTTTAATAAAATCCCTTTACAGGTCTTCTTCAGAAGTAGCTTAACTACCCTTACTACACAAAAGGTACGTTCGTTAAACACCACAAGGTCCAAAATATCAACGTTCTAAACCACCCCTTAAAGCGTAACAAGCGGCACCGTAATACTACACGAGAGCGCGTCAGAATCCCACAAATTATTACCAAAAATCCATCTTTGAATTTTGAATCCCACTACTCACAAAAAATCTTATCTACTTTAATTCCACCAATTAAAAAAACGGAAGGGGAAGATTTGATACCCCAATACATAAATTTCGTTTTCGTCCGTAAGGACTCGGTAGTTTTCAAAATTTTTAAACGTCAGCATAATCATCGTGAAAAAACATCTCGATATTTTTATTTAAGTGCAAGCAATCAGTCCCACATTCTTCCTCTATGACGTAAAACCAACATACTCACTAATAAACTGAACAACTCTAACTACTCGTCTTTATGTCGCCAATATGACATCATACACATATAAACCTACACTATTTATTTAAATTACTTAATTTTTTTAAGGAAATCAAACGAAATAAACCTTAATTAAACTTATATACAACTATATACAAATAAACGTTACTCAAACTTCGATAAACGGGAAATAATAAGGAAAAACAACCTAAATTACGGAATAACAAAAAATAAAGTTTAGAACGTTCTAGTAAAAAAGTTAACAAAGATAAAAGTGAGTTTGCATTTTTCTGGAAGTGAGTTAAGTATGTAGAATGATTTTAAGATGGTCATGGCACTCTGGATAAGAAAATAAAATTCAATTTTAAAATTACATTTGGAAAAAAATCGATTTAGATATTACGCAATCGGCCGTAAAATGACCTCCAGAATCCGAAAAACTAAAAATATACAGGGGGTGTCATTTAGAAATCAAAAGTTAAAGTCATTTCCGGTGAAACCGTAAGTCGGAAATGCTTGTCAAAAATTCCTAAAAATGACGTTTGGTTAGAGTAACAACCCTACCAAGTTTCATTTAAATCGATAGATAAATAAAAAAATGACAGCCGGAAAGTGATCTCGTGGGCATCCGGTATATTACGTGTTCTTATCATGTGAATAATTTGTTCCAGGGTGTTTTAAAGTTTGATGTAGCAGGAGTCATGCAGTACAATGAATCCTACGTATAATGACATAGAAAATGAAAATTTATCATTGGTTGTCAAAAGACTTAACTACAAAAAGAAAAAGATCAAGATAATTTACAGTAAAATCTTGCATTTTGTTAAAAATAAATACCGCTTTGTAAATAGGTTCCTATGACCTATTACCATTTTTAGGACTGTACTCATCAGATTAGATCAAACATACCCCATTTCTCCGCGGTTTCCTACACCTCCGGCGAGGAAAGGGGTTGATCGCTGTAAATAACTGTCGTTTCATACTAAATGACTATTTGCTTCTAATGTTGGTTCTGTTTGTAGTATATGTTTTGTTGTTCATTGGTTTAGAATAAAGTTTATGTATTAAAAGCTTCGTTACCTAGGTTTTGATGGCGGTGGGTACGATTCTTTTGGACTTTCGGAGATGGCTTGACATTGGCTTTAGTGCTGGTTTATGCTTCTTAGCTGTAGCCAAAAGTGTACCGATACTTAACGTAGAGTGGTTCAACTGTGTTCTTTGTCAAAAGAAGGCATCTGAGGGACATACCAATCCGCATCCACTCACAAGGTTACACAAATAAGTACGATCTCTCTAATTGTGTAAATAAAGAAACGTTAAGGGCTTGATTGTTATATGTTGCTGTAAACAAAACATGTCTGCATTTCGAATTTTAGTGATTAAATAAAAAAAATTTGATTTATTTTTATTATTAAATAGTATTAGTATTAACATCTTTTACAAGTTTTCAATCTTAAATATGACTCATCTTCAGGGGTGATCTAATTCCTAACACACTAGGTATGACTTGTAACGACCATTATTGTGTTAAGATCTCTTATTTATAAACTAGTGTGTTAGGAATTAGATCGACTCCTGAGGATGAATCATATTTAAGATTCGAAACTTGTGCAGTGTTCATTTGGGACTTTGGTTTTAAGTTACATTAAATTATTTCGATTGTGAAATTATTAAGGATTGTAAAAGAACTCTAATATTATTCTTTGTAACGGGGTGGAATTAAACACAAGTAATAACCAAAGGTATTACGCCTGTTGCAACACACACAAACCCTCGTACGCACGCACACACGCAGCAACGCACGCACGTACGCACGCACGCGACTGTGAAGTTACTAAGAATTGTAAAAGAACTCTAATATTATTCTTTGTGGTGGGGAGGAATTAAACACAAGTAATAACCAAAGGTATAACGCCCTTGCAACATACATACCCACGCACGCACACCCGCACGTACGTACGCAGCAACGCACGCACTCGCACACACACACACACACACACACACACACACACACACACACGCACACACACGCACCAACACACGCACACGTACACACACGCACACACGCACACACTCACACACGCACAGACGCACACACGCAAACCCGCACACACGCACACACGCAGACCCGCGCACACGCACACGCACACACACGCACACACGCAAGTACACACCTAAGCAAACATATTGAAGTGTCAAAACGTGACTTATGATCGTGATACGTGACAGTTCTACACTGGAGTAACATGAAAGTTCAGGTTATCAAAAGACATATTTTGTATTGGTATTTTGTAGGCCGAGATCTAGACATAAAATATATCTTAAGATAAGTTATGATTTTAATACAAAACAGGTAAATACATCTATTTTGTACTATATCGTTATAAATAAATTTTTTTTCAATCCTTTTGTTTAATACGAGTACATCTTTCTTGGTTAACGTACTATTGTGAATGGACATATTTAATTATATTTTTATAGAAAAGTGGAATTTATAAAATATATTGTTTATTGTACTTTAAGTTTTAAGACCACAAATCTAACGGTTATAGGACAAAAGTTGAAACGAGTTTAGAGCATTTATTTGAAATAACAAATATATTTCGCCTCGACTTCACATTCGCCTCGACTTCTGCTCAATAATGGTCAACTTACACGTCTTACATAATAGTTTACTATTATTTTCAAGAGACTAATAAACATGTAATTGTTACTGTCAATATCGATAGTTTAAGTTGTGTTTTATTCGTGTTCAAATCACATACGCTTTGCGCCGTTACTCATTTCAACCTAATAATGAGACTAAAGCTGAAACTAATAATATGGCTAGCACAATGTGCTTTTGATAGAAAACTTCAAGAATCTGTCAGAATGACGCACACCTGTCATCAGTCATCACTCATCACTCTGAAGTATACTTATTAGTCTCTTGAAGATAAGATAGTATATTGAGTTCGACGTGTAAATTAATCAATATTTCGCTCAATTTTGTAGTCTACGCTGTCGCCTCAACTGTAAAACTTGAGCTTAATAATGATCACCTTACACGTCTTACATAATAATCTACTATTGATTTAGGTTATAATACAGAAATACGATAATTCTATTTGTAAAATTAAGTTTTTTTAATCTACTAGATCCGCCTAGGAAGTTTTTGGTCTTAAACAGAGAGCTTCGGTTTTAGACACGCGGCGTTAAGGGCTAGCGTCGTATGAAGTCAATAACTTACAGGATATTGATTACATTGATACCAGCCGCTTGTTGCGAAGTGTTTTTTTGGTGATGCAATTTTCCCGTCGGCTATCGAGTTCAGTTCGTTTTTGGCGCAATTTAAGATTTAAGTAATAAATTGTTATGATTGGTTCATTAA
The DNA here is from genome assembly GCA_036346205.1 of Vesta saturnalis. Classification (NCBI taxonomy): domain Eukaryota; kingdom Metazoa; phylum Arthropoda; class Insecta; order Coleoptera; family Lampyridae; genus Vesta; species Vesta saturnalis. The sequence goes on from JARFJB010000001.1 coordinate 5,383,255, forward strand.
GAGGAAGGGTAATAAGAGTTGAATTTGGCGGTAAGTGAGTTATGTACGATGGGACTCTTAGTTTAGACGTAGAGGCGTTAATAAGTTTCCGTTACCACCGCTGGTGAATTAAGGAGGAACGGCGTTACCTTTAATCCGTGTTGAAAAAACTTTCGTGAGAAGGGGTAGTTTCCACAAGCACCTTTTGATGTGATTTTATTGTGTCGTTCAGTCAACACGAGATTGATTTATCGTTAAGTGCACCTTGTCGACAGGGGATTGTCGAGGATCCAAGAAGAAGGTGTTGAGCCTTAATATTAGTGCTCTCACTGTTCTATGGAGTAGTTATCGCTTTTGTGCAGAAGGAACCAAACGTCCCTTCCTAATTTCCAGGCGTTTGGTTCATAGCTCGTCGGTAACGAAATACTTGCTGTACATATTAAAGCTTTTTGTGTTGTTAAAGAAAATAGTATGTGTCGTTCGGAACTATTACATAAATAGAGTGAAGTTAATAAGCAACTTGTAAATATAGCCATTAGTGTACCGTACGACAAATTGATATTGTCCTTCTCGAGGTGCCTCACATTGGGAGATTCCAGCGTAGTTACAACCTCGATCACCTCGCCGAAGCCGCTGCAGGGTTCATCCCCTGGGGTTCCACCAGGTCGTTGTAAAATGAAAGGAGGTAAATTAAAGGAGCCAATTGATCTAAAGGCTGATCAAATTTAAGGTAATCATTTCCGTACATATTTGTTGCAATGTGTTGCCAATTTGTAATAAAGTATTGTGCGTTTTTGTTTGTATGTGTTAACGGTTAAATACGCTGTCCTGTAGGATCAATTTGTTTAAGGCACGCGTGTTCATCTATGTTATAATCCAAATTTATAGAGTTTTTTTATTTGTTGTATTGACTATTTTGTACAGAAATTTGTTATTTTGACGTGCGAGTAATTACAGTGATTTAGTAAAGTCAGACGTTGAAACTAGCTAGTATCATTGCGTTGTAAGTAACAGAAGTAACCTAATCTGTGTGGAAAACTATTGTACCGATTGTTTGATATCTCTGAGTTGGTTTACTTAGAATACATATCTATAGCGAATGAGCTTGTGGTGTTTCTTTTTAATGTAAACACCATTTAGTATACTGCACATTATTTGCGCGCAATTTGTGTCTGTTTGATTATTTAGATGATATAATCGAATTAATGTCTATTTTTTTTTTTTTTGTGTAAAGTAATTACGTTCGAACGATTAACCAGAGATTATTTCATTTTAACGTAACATTTAACGAAAGATGCGTTAATGCGTTATTTTTTATGAATTTGAGTATATTTTGCAACGAATTGATTGATATTTCAAATGGTTGTAAATTGATTTAAAGTGATTTCTTTTGTTTGAATTGTAATTTCTTTGGGACTTTCTTTGGGATTTATTAAGTGAAGTAACGTAACGAAAAAAATATTGCTTTTTTAATAAGATTAGTAACGAATTTTGCCGCACGTAATGACAAGGTAAGCGTGCGATACTTTTGTAGCCTTACAGGTATAGCGAAAATCTGCCGGTTCTAGGACCGCCTGTGATTACGTCCAAAGGTAAGCGAGTTCTTTGGGTATTTAAACGAGCTGTGAACTTTCGTAATTACGCATTTCAACCCCAATTGTGTAATTTCAAGTACTCTGGCGCCCGTTCCGGTTTTATGTCAACTCCACCCCTGCTGTGACCTATTTATGTCAAGCTATTCTATTGTGCGCAAAATTAAGTAACACCTTACCCACCCCACCAACTGAGCAGTCGAGCAAACACCCAATTTTACCTATTATTCCGTTCTACTGCCAGTTTATACCGTAACAAAATAAGATTTACAGCGTTATTCAAATAAGAAATAATAATTACTAAATTTTACACCTCTGTGTAATCACGACCAATACACCATTGCATCCAATATGCTATGAAAATCATAATGCAGAAATTGATAATTACTAAAAATTTTCGTTTTGCGTTAGATTATTGACCAGTAGGCATATGGTTATTATTTGATGTTTAACTTTTTAATACCTACATGTATACTTATGTTAACAAAAACAATGAAAAAGATGAAAAATTATTTTTATACGTCACTGGGTACAGCTTGAAGTACTGAATTATGATTAGGATATAAAATCAAACGAGTAATAGCAATTTATTTGTTACTTAATCGTAAACATGAATTAACCTAACTAAACTGAAGCTATGTATAATCACGTTTACAAGATACTAACTCGTAAAAGAATTCCCAAGTCAACTGTCATTAATAACATATGTATGTATGACAGTAATTTGACAGTTAGTAACCCCGTATCGTAGTAATACATGAAGCCACGACTATCTAGATATTTGGAAATCTGATTCTAATAGTAATTTATATATCAAGGGAGTTATGAGGGTGTTAATTACCGAGGGCCACGGATTGCAACCTCTAGGGACGTTAGTGCCGTTTCTTTGCCAACGGTTTCGGGCCCGAAAGAAATCTAATAGTCCGGAGGGATCTGTATTCCTTTCATCAGGCAGCAATCTCACGTAAAGGACGACATCCTTTTTCTCCCCCTCCAATTCCAGGGTACTTTTGCAACGTGTCTAACAAACCACGTCACATAAAATGGGGAGGAATTAGTTAGCTCGACTAGTAACTCAACCAAACGGTCCTGAGGCCGCCGATCACTTGGATAGCGTGAGTGTTGATAAAGAGTAAATAGATGGTTAGATTAATTTTTGTTTTTGTAAAGGAGTTCAGTAATAATAACTTTAAATCTGGTTAAATATGTGCACAAAATTTTAAATAATGGTTGGTCAAGTTATAACAGCTCTACTTTAGTGAAATTGTTCATAAAGGTTGAATGGATTCGAATACCAATATGACAAAGAAATTGCAATAAAGGTCAACAGCTCAGTACGAATAATCTGTAATCTAATTAATTTAAATGCACTTAATCTTTTGTAGAGGCTGTAGTGATCCCTGCTGAATGTCGTGTATACTACGTAACAGGTTAGAAAATAAACTTGATAATATAATGTTTATTAATACAGGCGATAAAGGAAAGATCTGAACTGGTTGGTGAACGGATACATGAGCTTTAGTTAGTACAGCGTAAATTCCATCCTCGTAATTGCAGCACAGCTACCAGTAGTTACTTATAAGCAGTCCAAGTTAAGAGCACATCGTAGCAAAACCAAAATTAAGACGAAAGGTACACTAACGGATATTCAACGACTAAGAGAATGACAGACGAGAAAAAAAGAAGGAGCTAGAAATAAGGTACGATATATAATAGCAATTTATTTCTATAACGTTGTTTTACCTCTATAGATCGAAGACGAGCTATATGTGATAATTTACCAAGAACTGGATAAATACATTTCTTTAATTTAAATATCGTATTTTAAGCTTAAAAAACAGATTCTAATTATAACGAGATTGAAGAAAAACGAGCTCAACTTACCATGTGTGTGTAAGTAACATTTCTTTACATCCGCAATACTAGCGACTATATTACTTCACCAAATGAAGAAATATTTTTTTGAACAATTCTCATCTAGAAATTGTGATTTATACCGAGAAGATAGCGACCAGAAAAAATGGCCGTGTTAAAAAACCACATCCTAGGAAAACCAAAGGCCTTCAACAAAAATGTACTTATCAAATTTTGTAATATTAAAAATGTTAGCCATATGTATTACAATAAGGAATTTAAGTACTCTGTAATTATTTAATGGTGCCCTCTAGCGGTAATTCAGCAAAATGACAGATCCCTGTAAAAATGGATAAAATGAAGTTAACCAGAACCCACGAACATCGCATAGATGGCGCTAGTAGGAACTTATATAAAATAAGAAATGTAAATACGACAAAGAAATAATTCAATCCATTATGAATTAAAACGTACATGGTAATGGCAGTAAATACAGAAAATTAGATAATTAAGATAGTAACAAATAACCAATGAAGCACAATACTAAATATTTAATTCACAGATACTTATTTAGTTTTGTTTTTAGAACCAGTAATCAGAGAAAATGATACAATAGATCCGAAAGGATCCGGTATCGATTTTTGCACGTTACACTTTCTACTCGGGGTTGGTAACTTTCTGAACTGTAAGAGGTTTCCCTACATTGTTATCCCATTCACCACTCCCTCCCTCAAGGTCTCTCATAAAATTATTCATAAAAATACACAAAAATAATAAAATGTTACCGCCATCATTGTCCTTTTCGTTAGTCCTATATACCCTCTTCTCCATTTCATCTCCTCCTATGTACTCTAGCCAGATATGTTCTGTTACCTGGATAGCTGACTCCACCAACGCCGTGATTTTGGTCGTACCATTTCACCACCACCACCATACCCTTGTATTTCCTTTGTTTATATCAGCCACAATTATTGTTTTGGCTGCTGAAATTCATTTCAACATTTCCGATGATCATTGTACACACCACGTCTCTTAAGCACAACAGCCTGATAATGGAAATACCGAATTTTGAATTACCCCATATTCGAAATTTTATGACACTAATTTTCATATATTTTTCTTGATACAAAGCACATTTCAATTATTGGTAAGATTTCACAAACACAACAATTTATCTAATTCACGTAACTAATCAACGAATTGATGGATTAACTCTTAATCATCTCAAATCAATTGTCCTCTGATTTCAATTAAGCAGCTACTCTTTATAAATTCAATTGGTTTTGTTAATCAATTATTAACGATTAAGACCGCGTTTGACATTTGAATATAAATGAAACTTTCCATTTCTGGTCTAATAAACTTAATACTGTTTCCTACAATTTTGAATTACAAATTCATTCAAAATTAATGCTAAATAATTTATTTACAACCCCTATTAATTCTGGTATGTGTATAAAAAAAAGTTAAATTATCATTTACCTGTAATAATAATTTATCGTTCTGCGACATGTTAAACCCTATTTAACATGCATGCATCATTGGATGTTAAGGCACCTTTATTATGCATGTACTGGGTGCATAAACAAATAATTAGACATTACTCATTTCGCGTTTCACATGATCATGTTTATTTATTAATATTAATATATAAGTTGATGAAATATTTTCCGAAATTATAAATATACGCATTTATAATTTGTTTTTGTACATGAACGCGTCAATGAACTATAATAGATATTTATGTATTAAGGGCATAATCTACAATTATGCCCGTGGTACATAATGTTTTATTTTATTTTGCACCATGAAACTGGAACAAAATATTAAAAAGATTCAGTATTTTCGGCAAGTTTTAAATGCAAATGCAGTGAAATAAAGTCGACAGTAGGCTAATTTGTTGTTACTAAGATACTGCGATATTGCTAAATTGTTGCTAAGGTACTGTTTGTTTGTAAATAATTTGCATTCTAAAATGAAAGGTAAAACGCAAAGACTAATTTGTTGTTATTAAGATGCTGTGATATTGCTATTAATATTATTATTGTTACATTAATAAAGGTTGGATAGTAAGGTTGTTGTTTCAATAATTCTTTCAACTTACGTGAAATATCATGTCATGGATCAGCTGTCAATCATGCTGCTTAGCAACAATGACATTTCCGTGCTGTAAAGACCACATTACGCCCGCATTTGGAGGCGTATAAAGAACATTATGGTGGAAAATAAAATAATAGATATTTATGTATTAAGGGCATAATCTACAATTATGCCCGTGGTACATTAATGTTTTATTTTATTTTGCACCATGAAACTGGAACAAAATATTAAAAGATTCAGTATTTTCGGCAAGTTTTAAATGCAAATGCAGTGAAATAAAGTCGACAGTAGGCTAATTTGTTGTTACTAAGATACTGTGATATTGCTAAATTGTTGCTAAGGTACTGTTTGTTTGTAAATAATTTGCATTCTAAAATGGAAGGTAAAAACGCAAAGACTAATTTGTTGTTATTAAGATGCTGTGATATTGCTATTAATATTATTATTGTTACATTAATAAAGGTTCTATAGTAAGGTTGTTGTTTCAATAATTCTTTCAACTTACGTGAAATATCATGTCATGGGTCAGCTGTCAATCATGCTGCTTAGCAACAATGACATTTCCGTGCTATAAAGACCACATTACGCCCGCATTTGAGGCGTATAAAGAACATTATGGTGGAAAATAAAATAATAGATATTTATATGTATTACATAATCAGAAGATTATGGCTCGAGGGAATGTTAAAGCCCGACGCGAAGCGGAGGGCTTTATATTCCTGAGAGCCATAATCAATTATGCCCGTGGTACATAATGTTTTATTTTATTTTGCATCATGAAACTGAACAAAATATTAAAAGATTCAGTATTTTCGGCAAGTTTTTAAATGCAAATGCAGTGAAATAAAGTCAACAGTAGGCTAATTTGTTGTTACTAAGATACTGTGATATTGCTATTATATATCATGTCATGGGCTTGCTGTCAATCATGCTGCTTAGCATCAATGACACTTCCGTGCTATAATGACCACATTACGCCCGCATTTGGAGGCGTATAAAGAACATTATGGTGGGAAAATAAAATAACTAATGAACCCATCTGCAGTGGTAACAAGCTTTAACATGTTTCACAGAAATTGTAGCGCTCTCTTCGCTGTACTCGCTCGCGCCATAAACGTGTACTCAAACGTTAAAGCTAAGTTACCACTCTAGACAAGTTAATTACAATTAATAAATCAGATACAACATTAGTAACGCAACTAACCCACACACATTTTATTTATTGACCTTCATTACACTACTCGTTTCCGTTATTAATTTTGTCGCATGCGTAACTTAACCAAACATCATGTTTCAGTGAATTACAGCAGACCGACAGGATCGCTAACGCAGGCGGGAAGTTCGAACGCAGGAATAATGCTAAAGCATCCGGGTTTATTCATTTAAACATCGCTAATTACAGATACAATAAGAAGTGAAAATTTATTTGAAGTAATAAAACTGTTTTTAACTTCTCTTTAATTAGGTAGGTCACACACACACCACAAATCCATAAATTCCAATAACCCATTATAAACATTTATTTAATTACCCAATAGTAATATTTTTCCAAACCAAAGAGAGGGGCAGTGATAAACGGTTATCAAGGATTTTGTGTCAAAATGACATAACTGTTAATCAATGTAAGTAGCTTTAAAATAACAACGGGTTGAAATGTACGCCACAAGAGTTACGGGAAAATACCGTTCTTAAATAGGTGCCCACTAAATAGAAGGATCATTATGAGAAATCATAGAAAACATTTTTTAAGTACATAATTGGCCGTCAGATTAAAACGATTACAGAAAATGGCTAAATAGCCTATTTTGGAACGATGGGCAAAATGAATAGAGGTTCCACTATCTGTGCATATTATTCAATGCCAAGAGTTTGGCAAAATATGGATATTTCCAAATTTACTAGATTAATACCTTATAACAATTTCTAAATGATATGAACCGAAGAAATCAAAAATTCTAGATTTCCATCAAATTATTCCATTTCTTACTGACGTATCCAACAAAACATCACTTGTCATAAAAGTAACCAAGACATTTTTTCCTTTCATTATATTCATTGTTACATGACGTTACAATAGGTCGTATTAATTATGAATTATTTGGATGCTGTGAGAAGATAACAACTGACTAATACGTCCATTCACGATGTATATCTTAAGAATGACTTATAATGTAATGTAATTAAAGATAAATTTGATACCAACTTAAAAACTGTACGTTAATGAAACTCATTATGAAACTGTAAACCTAGCTTAACTGGTGGAATTTTAAAGCTCCGAAAAAGCACGTATATGACTATTATCAGTATTCTATAAGTCAGCTTGAGGCACTACTCCAAGCGCATGTGAGCAGGTAATTCTATTTATTTTATTAAAAATATTTAAATTTATTAGCACGTAATAATCTAAAAGTGACCGAGAAGTGTGTAAAAAATCAGGGTAAGTAAAAATATTCATCACTGAGTACTGCTAATATCGACATTAGGAGTAATTTTAAATGGGGCTTTTTCGCCCAGTCACTGGTTTTCGTCGGCTACAAAAGGTCTCATTAGTGTTATAAATCGTTTGCTACACAGTGATCTGTCGTTTTCTTTCCCAGAAAGAACTTGAAGAAGAAGCGCTGAAGGCTCTAACTGATTCAGAAACTAAACCGTTCGAGAGATCATATGAGTCAGATTATGAACCCAATCCAAATAGCGGGGAAAGTAGTGATAATGTTGTTGAATAGAAAAGTCGTTCAACTACTTCGGAAGAAAAGAATAGTCATGAAGATGCCGAAGATATTTCCCAAGAGCCTGTTTCTGTATATCGCTGACTGTACCAAAAAAAGATAAGACCTACTGAAAAAACAGATATTCTAGACAAAATATCCAGCACACCGACATGTATGAAATTATGATCGTCCTTGAATGTACATTAGTGATAGTATATAACAGAGTACCGACCTTTTCAAATTATTGGTCTAATAACGAAACTCTGAAACCTGCTGATTGCTCCAAGATATATTATGTTGACGTAGTGAGTATATAGAAAGCATGAAGTCAAAGTTTTCACCAATCAATAAATGAAACGATGTTGAAATTCAAAGGTCGCTCGTTATTAAAACAGTACATATCGTTGAAACCTACGAAAAGAGGAATCAAAATATGGCAAGAATGCGATTCAATGAGTGCATATAGGACATTTACTGCGGAAAAGAATTCGATGAAGCACAAGGACAACACACATGCAGAACGTGTGTTGAGAAAGCTTTGTAACACAAGTGGACCATCTAACATATGTTTGTTTTGATCATTTCTTCACAAGCGTCGAATTATTGAATTTTTTTTACGTATAGTATTCCCGAACAGGCTAAGATTTGCCTAACGTGCTAAAGCACTCAGGGACACTGGGAGGGTTTAGGGATATTGTTAGACTGCCGCGAAATGTTTATTAATGGCTAATAAATGGTTTGGAGGAAAACAGGAACTGGATAGTGAATTCCACAATTTGGTCGCAGTGTGGAAAAATGGACATTGCACCCATTAGTGTGACACGATGGAATTATGAGTGCGTAATTACGGTGTGAATGGGCAAACCGATTGTTCCTAGCGAAGATGGCCTACGAAGGTATCAAGGAGTGTATTTTGGAGGTACACTTTCCATGGTAATAGCGATAGAACAAGGAAAGAATCGAAACTATTCTTCTATGCTCAAGAGACTGTAGGTCAGAAGTCAGAGACGGCCATTTATATTATATAGCTTTTTTTTAATGCGGTTTACCATATCAAGGGCGCATTGGGGAGCACTGACCCAGAGGTGGGAATTGTATTCCAGATGAGGTCGAATTTGAGCCTTATAGAGTAAAAGGAGTTGTTGCGATGTGAAGTACTGTTTAGATCTCTATAGAAATCCCAGTTTACGGGCAGCTGTTTCGATGGGTGACAAAAGGTGGTCAACCCATGAAAGGTTCGATGATACGGACATCCCTAACATAGAAATAGAGTTTGAAAACTTGAGTTCTAAGCCAGATGTTTACTGCAGAAAATGATCGGTCTTTCTTGGCGGATACAAGGCAACACTGCGTTTTGTCGGCGTTGAACGTGAGTAGATTATTCCTTCCCCATTCAAAGACACGTTCTAAGTCAGGATTGATTGAGGCTGCCATTTTCACCTTAACGTCCTGACTTATTGTTGTGGAAAAGCTGAGAAGAACTATAATGGTAGAGTGCTGTCATCTGCAAATCAACAGATCGGGTTAGTTGTTGAGGAAATGAGGTCATTTATGTATAGTAAGAAAAGTATGGGAGCTATCACTGATCATTGGGGTACTCCCGCGTTAATAGTAGTTTCTTTCAAAAAGAAACCATCGACGACAACGCGTATACGTCTTTTGTCAAGAAAGCTGGATATCCAATTGATGATCGTATCTGATAAGCCGAACGAAGTGAGCTTGGCAAGTACGCACTTGTGCCAAACCTGGTCAAATACCTTTGAAATATCTAAATCTACTACGACTGTTTTAACGGACCTCTCTAATGTGTTATTTCAGAGTTGGCTAACATATGAAAGATCACCTGATAAACGACTCTGCCTGAACCCATTCTGATGGTCGTTTAGGAGTTTATTGGACTCGAGGAATGAAAGTAGTTGGTGGTTGATGGCTTTCTCTATGATTTTCGACAGAATGGAAGTGATAGCTATTGGTCGATAGTTTGAGAGATCGGTTTTATCGCCCTTTTTTAGAATAGGTTGGACATTTGCCAACTTCCACGATGAGGGAAACTCACCAGATGACATGGAGATCGAAAAGACCTTGGACAATACGGGTACTAGCGCAGGGTAGCATTTTTTAAGAACGATAGCTGGAATACCGTCAGGGCCAGTCGCCCTGCTTGAGTCAAGTTTATTGATAATTGATTCTAGGAGCTTGTAACGGAGATGGATTGGTTTAATAGCGTATGGAGTAGATTTGGGCGACGGCGCAGTGCCACCAAAATCATTGAGACATAAATTTGATGCAAAGTAATCGACTAAGAGGTTGACTTTTTCAGCAGGATCAGCTACTACAGCTCCGTCGCGAGACGTCATGGGAGGAAAGGAAGATGTACTAAAATTTTTACTGATGGATTTAGTTAATGACCAGAATTTACGATCACCCGAAGGACATGAGACTAATTCTTTGCATTTGCGTTCTTAAAACATATTTTTGGCCTTGGTGATGATGCTTTTGCAACTATTCCTTTCGGTAATATAGTCGTCGTGATTTTGGATATATTTATTTGACTTCCATTTGGTATAGAGTTTATACTTTTGCGATAACGCATCAGTGCAAGCCCTATTAAACCAGGGTTGGGAACGAGCGTGACCTACACGATTAAGTTTTTTGGGAATGTATACCTCCATACCCATCAGGATAACTTCAGTTATTGAAAGAGCAATGTTTGAAGATGAGGACCGTTTAAATCAATATTCACGCCAGGGGAAGGTTGCAAAAAATCTCGCAATTCGCTCCAGTTAGCTGATTTAGAACACCACATGTTTGTCGAGCAACAGTGGGATTGGGTACAGAGGAAGTTATTTCGATTAGGCAGTGGTCTGATTGACCAAGTGGGGAAAGGGCTCTTATTTTATAGACAAGTGGGTTAGTGTAAGGAATAGGTCCGGGAGTATGGAGTATGGTTAGGGTTGTCAGGAATTCTGGTTGTTTCGGAAATGATTTGTGTGACATCACAGGATGCAGCAAATGCTTCTGCACTGTGACCTGCGGGATTAGTGGTAGATAAGAGGTAGTGTATTTTCAGACTAAGGTGATAAAAAATATTTTGGAAGTTATTATCACTTGGATACCTATACAAACAACAGTAGAATTTCACAAATTGGGGCCCAGAGTGTTTGAACCAAATCGCATCAAATTTGTTGTTTTCCAAAGTGGAAATCCTCTTACAACTTACGTTGTCCTTGGTATACGCACATACTCCACCTTTAAGGCGAAAGTTAGAGTGGAAATTGTATCTGGGAAGTTACAGGTCAGGCAAATCAGTGCTTCCAGGGGAGACTTGTATTTCTGATAGAAACAGAATGTCCGGTTGCACTTGTTCAAGGTGTTGGTGAACAACATTAAGATTCGACCTGACGCCACGTATGTTGCTGTAATGAATCCGAATGTTGGCACTTTCGATAACCGAGGTCGCTTGAGTCCTACCCTCCCGGGCATCCGAATGAGGCAGAATTTTATTCCTGGCAGATCTTGGTATTGAATACGCTTGACTTTACTTGTGTTGGAACGTACACGTGCAACAGGAGTAACGGTCCAAAACTTGAAGTCAACCTAGTGGTCAGGGGAAACCCAACTTTCTTGTCCTAAATTTTTCAGATACAACGGCTGTGAAGGGGGAAGATACCAAAGATGTTTTGGTAATGTCAAATTGCCACTCGACCTCCGTGGGTATAGCTGGAAGAAAGCCGAGGAATGGAATAATAAATGAATTTCCTTGTTCCGATGCAATAATTTTTTACAATAAATACATGGGAGGTGTTGAGTTAGCAGATCAAAAAATATGATTTAGGCAGAAAATTTGCAAAGTGGCTGAAGAAGGTATTTTTCAAATTACTCACAGCTGATAAATAAATTCATGGATAATACGTTGTAAAATAAGAACAAAAAAAAATTCCACTAGTACAATGCCTTGTTCCTCTAGCTAAACAAATGATTGCTTTGGGAAGGACGAAAGCTGCAACTAAACGTCATGCTAATGGTTCCTCTGGAAGAATCACCAAAAGACGAAAAATGATGGTAAATGTTACGGATCATCTTCTAACCTAGATTCAAAGAAGACGAAGATTCTCTATTATAAGTGTTTTGTAACTGTAGTCTCATATTAGTTGAGTTGATCGGCCTGTTCACACAGTTTTTGTTTTGTTTGTTTCGGAAGCGGTTCTGCTTTCGTCATCAGGCTTATTCTTGAGAAGAACTGATTTTCGACTTGAACCGAGTACATTTATTATAATTTTTTTCCAAGCACTTGACTACTCTCAGATTCGAACTTTAGTAAATTTTATTTACAAGTCTGACACCTTTACCGCTATGCTTCTGAGTAATCCAATATATATTTTTTAGCAGGTGTATTGCACCTAAGCTCTTCCCGCATTATTGGGATCCATATGGGTTTCATTCCTACACTAGCTTGGTTAATCGAATTTTCTGCTAATGCAAAATGTCCGTGGGTTCTTTGAATTTCCGGCGAGTTGTATATCGTCCTTTGGCACTAGCTATATACCATCGCATTGGATGTGGTGGTCTTCGTTCCAAACACGTTCGGCGATTCTTAATCTTCCTGTTTCGCTTTTGCGGATATTGTTCTTGTGTTCCTAATTTCTCACTTTGAGTGCTCTCTCCTATATAGAATCTGCCGCATTCGCATGGTAGGTTGAATACAAAATTCTTGGAATTCTGGTCTTCATTATGTACTTTGGCCCTGGTTAGTATTCTCCTGAGCGTTCTTGTCGGTTTGAAGGCAGTGCGTATTTTGTATTTACTTCCTATTCTTCGTATTTTATTCGAGGTACCTGTATCCACTTGCCGTGAAAGTGCACTTGTACACAGGAATGACAACACTTTCATGAGAAGTGTATACAGGAAACCCATCCACACGGGGAGGTACCTACACTACAACTCCAATCACCACAAAAGCGCGAAGTTAGCCGTGGCAAGGTTTTTGTACGATAGAGCTGAAACAGTATGCTCAAAACAAAAAAACACTTAAAGAAAATGTTTACCCTGATCTAACACCTAACCTAAATAGGGAAGGCGTAACTGAACCTAAACACACAGCGATAATACCATATACACCAGGTACCTCAGAGAAAATACGAACGGTAGGCAGCAAATACAAAATACGCACTGCCTTTAATTTGACAAGAACGCCCAGGGGAATACTAACCAAAACCGAACTAGACGATGAAGACCAGAATTCCAAGAATTGTGTATACAACCTATCATACGAATAGGGCAGATCGTACATAGGAGAGAACACTCAAAGTGAGAACTCAGGAACACCATAACAACATCCGCAAAGGCGAAACAGAAAGATCGAGATAACATACAGATATTGGCAAAGGACGAGAATACAACTCGCCGGAAACAAGCTTATAAATTGGAAGTAAATGAGCTATCCTTAACAGAATTTTAAAATAAAATATTCTCATTCTTGAAAAAACACATTCCGTATATATTAACGTATATTTTAACATCCCGATGTTAAAATATCCATTTATCGTCTTGTAAATGTGATGTTACGCTTTTATGTGCTACACTAAATCCTTAAATATTTGCCGAAATTGAAATTTTATTATGTTTATCTAAAATCTAAAACCTCGCACACCTGTATAAACGTTATTCCATTTTTATCAACCAAAGTTTCTGAGATCAATAGAGTTTGCTACACGGTTTCGATATAAATATAATAGTACAAAATAAAATGAAATTCATTTTCAAGATTTTCTAGCATATTGTATTATCTGAAATTTGCATGTCACCTATTTCTGTAAGTTTCAAAGCTAATATTTTTTGCAGAAAAATACAATTATTATAAGATTAACATCCACCTATTTCTGTAAGTTTCAAAGCTAATATTTGTTGCAGAAAAATACAATTATTATAAGATTAACATCTCGACTAAAGAAATTTCTTTGATCTGAAGGTGTTTTTGGTTATTTCCGCGGTCATAAACCCTAAATTTTTAGCACTAAAAACTATCATATTAAAATTGATGGAAATAGTAAAATCCAACGTTTTCTAGCAATTTCAACTCCCATGCTATTAAAACGATGACATGTTGTTTAGGCAGCTGGAAATTGGTATATAAAACAATAAAATTAAAGTAGACAAGCGTGGGGATTTGAAGAGATGCGGATGCTACACTATATTACATTGTAGTAATTTAAAATACTTTGATTAATGTGCAGTGCGTATAAAGCATTCGATTAAAAAAATTTGCATACAATTTTATGAAGTAAAACTTGAAATAAGCAATTATGTCAATTTAAAATACACACTTTTTTCATATGGAAGTTTATACATAGTAGCTATTTACGTTCTTGTCAGAGTTGTAGAGGAGGGTAGCAACCTTACGAGGGCGGGAAGGCCAATTAGGTTCCCAATGCACTTTTCACTAAACAATTTCCAAACACATTATTCCTATTAAAGTCAGCTGAGCAATCGCTCTTACAATTGCAATCACATGCAGAGGGTCATATAACTAATTAAAATATTGCCTGAGGCTACAAAGTTAACATGAATATAAATACTGGTGTTATACATTTTTATATTTGAGCAGCCATTTGATAAAAAGGGTATCTTTTTATCTACTTGTGTAAAACATCCAACACATGTACTTCACATTTTATTTATATCCTGATATTTTTAATATTGCAACACAGTACCGTGTATAATTTTGGTAAGTAGACTTATAAATCACGTAATTTTGTGTATTCTATCAATAAAAAACAGCACAAAGAAAGCGGAACTGTTGAAAACTAAGTAGCAAAATGTACTTCAAATAAAACACGACAAATCGTTCAGGAATTCAATAAAGCATTTCCAAACCTTACTGACTTAAGACTGGCAGCTTCAATTTAATAGAATTCACTGAAAGAAGTTTTTTTGCAAAATACGAATGATTGTTAAATGACGTAAATTTACTCAATCTATAACAATTTAAATAAAAATGTGTAGGCTTTCTAGCCAATTTTAAGCGCAGTGAAATACGAAATAAAATGTACGGTATAGTACATATATTAAACCACTCCATTAATCATGCATTCTATAGTAATAAATATGTACTTTGATACATACTAAAAGCTAATTAAAATTAGTAATCCATTTTCCTCTAAACGTCTGCAAACTTTTCTAAAGATATGTACACTTGGTTGTTGGCGGTGTGGATATCTTCTTCGATACTTCGAGCAACTTGCGCATTTCATTTCGCTTCCCCAACAACCAAAAGCATATCAAAAAGTTCTGCATTTTGGTAAGTATTCATTTTTATGCATCTAATTAGAGCAAAAGAGCAAAAAATAATTTATACAAACAGCTAAACACTAATTTATACAAAACACCAAAAGACTAATACCAAACAGCAAAAGACTAATTTTACGAAACAGCAACAATGACGGCTTCGTTTGTTTTCTTTTTCATTAACACAAGGCTACTTGACTTCTTTTGTATTTTTAGTTTATTACTATTGTAATAGTTATTTGGGTAGATATAAAAAAAATGTTTCAAATAAACCTTGTAGTAGACAATAGAAACATTATATGAATGTTTCTTTTTTAAAAATCCATGGGATGTTCATCAAAATATCATCATATTAAATTTTTTATCGGCCGCCATTTTGTTATTTATTAAAACATAAAATAGGTGTAAATACAACTGTTTTAGAAAATCAAATGCTGATTTTAAAAGTTTTTGATCATTTAAAATAAGAGTTATGACGAAGAAGTCGAATAACCCTAACTACTATTTTCGGGTGCCCAAGAAAAGGAGAGTAGGAATTCAAATAGTTAAATGGTGGGTATTCGCTTGCGGGAGAGTATTCATGCGTGGGTGTGCACACACGCGCGAGTTTTTGTGTGCGCTCGTGCGTTCATGGGTGTGCATGTGCCTGTGAGTAGTAGTGAGGCACTTGTCGCCGCCATCTTGGATTTTGACGTCACAAGACCGCCCACGTGGGGGGCCGCATTTTCCACCCTTATTTTTACTCGCTTACGTGTAGGACGTATTTTTTCACCCCTATTTTTTACACACCTACGTGTGAGACCGTATTTTCTACCCTTATTTTTTATACGCTTACGTGAGAGACCGTATTTTTTACCCTTATTTTGAGATGGTGATCTTTTAATTATTTTTATTAACATAAGATGATGATCTTTAATTATTTTTTATTAATTAATTATCCTAGGGAAATTCTTAATCTGATAGCTTTAAGATGATGATGATATTTAATTATTTTTATTAATTAATTATTTTTAGCCCCTGGGAAATGATGTAAAAGATAGTTTATTTAATTTTGTGTTTACCATTAACATTTATTAAAACTTGTTTATCAGATATTATTTAAAGAATTGATTAGATAATAATAATCACGTACACATTGACTGTATTTCCCCATTTTACTTTATTAACGTATTTTTATCAAATGAGATTGTTATTACATTTATTTTAATGCCTATCTACAGGTTGTTTAACATACGAAATTTATTTATACACTGATTACATGTTAACACGTTTCGCCGAAGGGTACAATTGTATACGCGTCCTAATATAATGTAACTTATAAGATGATCTTAAAGCTGTATTCTGATAGATTACAAGCTTTTATAATAATTAATAATTAAAAATATTATTAGAGTCGATATGCCGTTTATTTCAAGTAATTGTTTCAATATATATATATATATATATATAGTGTGTGAGTGGACCTGCATTATTGTTATTACACTTTCTTTTTAATTACCGGTTGAAACCTTCTAGTTACATAACTTCAACTTATACACGAATTAATAACGACCTCCACTAGTTTATAACACTATTGCTTGGTACCGCATTTTTATTTACCTCAAACTCATATAAAAGTTATTAACGCTCCATTTTAATGGGGTTATCAACTATTGAAAGGTCAACCGTTAAATTACATTTTGCAAGGTTGTTTAAAGTAGTCCTTGTCATGTACATGTGCTATATCGGAATGTTTATCTAGTGAGCTTCTGTAAATGCATCATGCAATTAAAAGAAGATAATGTCATTGATATTAACAAGATGCTTAATACCTTTGATTTAAAAACTTAATTATGAGGATCAGTCCAGACAAAATAGACTTTTTTAATTATGTCCATATAAAATCTGAAATATAACAATAAAAAAGTGTATTTAAAGATTACTACAGAATACTGCTCTGTAATAAAAACGATGAAAAATAAAAAGGTCTTAGATTTTAACTGTATTTTCTACATTTTAATTAAAATTGTTTTTTCCAATGAAGTTAAACGACTGATCTAGTTTAACAATAAGTGTTTATACCGTAATGAATAATAAAAACGCTTAGCTAAAATAAAAAACGTTGTTAAAATTATTACATTTCTTTTAATGCCAATTTTTGCTTCGTATGTACAAATTATGTTATTACCTAACTTCACCTTCAGGTCATTCGAAGACAAATATCGTGCTTATTTTACCTTGAGAAACAAGTTGGCCTTAGAAGTTAGCCTGGAAGTTAGTTATGAAACTTATTTTACAACAGCATATTTATTCTACCTTGAGAAAATTGTTAACTATGAGAAACAAGTTTACCTTGAAGTTAGTTAGTCATAGGTTTTGAAGATAGCCTTGAAGTTAGCCTCGGGATCTGAAAGAATACTACAAAGCGTGCGCTTGGTTTAGTTAATTTAGCTCTGTTTTGAAGAGCATCATACCGCTATGGAATCTTTAACTGTTAACCAAATTTTGAGATTATTTAGTGCTGGTGCATTAACCGATGAGGGGCTGAAGAACGCATACAATATCATCACTTTATAAAATGTTGTGCGAAAATGACACTATCGATTCGATAAATGTTTATAATTATTTTATGGCGGCTGCACAACGAGCTGGTGGAATGTAAGTATATGCTTGTTTGTTTTGCATGAGATTTTTTGAATGAGACAGCCTCGCAGGTATTTTTTAAGAAAAGCTATACACATCTCATGAGATCAAACGAGATTTTTGAGATACAATCACCTCATCGTCTTCACCTTGAACGATTATATTGTAACAGCCTATAAGAGTAGCTAACAACCCTAATAGTTTATCAGACATTATTATTGCATGGACATGAGGCTAACTACAAGGCTATCTTCAAAACCTATGACTAACTAACTTCAAGGCTAACTTCAAAGGCCAACTTGTTTCTCAAGGTAAAATAAGCATGATTTGTACATACGATGCAAAAATTGGCATTAAAAGAAATGTAATAATTTTAATAACGTTTTTTATTTTAGCTAAGCGTTTTTATTATTCATTACGGTGTAAACACTTATTGTTAAACTAGATCAGTCGTTTAACTTCATTGGAAAAAATAATTTTAATTAAAATGTAGAAAATACACTTAAAATCTAAGACCTTTTTATTTTTCATCATTTTTATTACAGAGCAGTATTCTGTAGTAATCTTTAAATACACTTTTTTATTGTTATATTTCAGATTTTATATAGACATAATTAAAAAAGTCTATTTTGTCTGGACTGATCCTCATAATTAAGTTTTTAAATCAAAGGTATTAAACATCTTGTTAATATCAATGGCATTATCTTCTTTTAATTGCATGATGCATTTACAGAAGCTCACTAGATAAACATTCCGATATAGCACATGTACATGACAAGGACTACTTTAAACAACCTTGCAAAATGTAATTTAACGGTTGACCTTTCAATAGTTGATAACCCCATTAAAATGGAGCGTTAATAACTTTTGTATGAGTTCTAGGTAAATAAAAATGCGGTACCAAGCAATAGTGTTATAAACTAGTGGAGGTCGTTATTAATTCGTGTATAAGTTGAAGTTATGTAAGTAGAAGGTTACCACCGGTAATTAAAAAGAAAGTGTAATAACACATATTACAACAAATAATACAGGTCCACTCACACATTATATATATATATATATATATATATATATATATATATATATATATATATATATATATATATATATTGAAACAATTACTTGAAATAAACGGCATATCGACTCTAATAATATTTTTAATTATTAATTATTATAATAGCTTGTAATCTATCAGAATACAGCTTTAAGATCATCTTATAAGTTACATTATGTTAGGACGCGCATATAATTGTACCCTTCGGCGAAACGTGTTAACACGTAATCAGTGTATAAATAAATTTCGTATGTTAAACAACCTGTAGATAGGCATTAAAATAAATGTAATAACAATCTCATTTGATAAAAAAATACGCTAATAAAGTAAAATGAGGAAATACAGTCAATATGTACGTGATTATTATTATCTAATCAATTCTTTTAAATAATATCTGATAAACAAGTTTTAATAAATGTTAATAGTAAAACACAAAATTAAATAAACTATCTTTTACATCTTTTCCCTGGGGCTAAAATAATTTTTATTTATGATTATACGAAAAGGTCCCTTATAAACTACTAAAAGTGGTATATTTAGGAAAACCTTGATGTTAAGTTATATTTTTGATACAATGAAAAAACAACTGCAAAATTTTGATCAAAATTGGTATTAAAACGCCTAGTAGTTTCCATTGGTAGACCACTTGAACAATTTTGTTTAGGGAGAGTTATCTCTTGTGCGGGCATCGAACGCCCATTAGTCAGTACTCTTTTATTTAAACATAAAGTTGTTGTCATAAAAGAAATTATTAAGCCACCGCTGTTTGCCTATTACACAAAAATATTTATGACTAAGTGGATTAGATGACATACGCTACAACAATAACATGCGACTTATGAACGACAGTAGTGGTATGGAACAGGTGATTGAAAAAGACAATCATTATAGTATTGACAGTTGTTCATAATGGCTTCACTTAAATAAATTTCCTCAAGAAACATATTAAGGGAAGATAGAGGATATGAGATCGAGCTTTTCTCACAAGGGCAAGTTATGTCTCGTTTAACTTGCCTTTTGAAAATACACTTTCAAAACGTATTACATTCAGACTACCGACCACGACTGTAATCAAGCGTGAAGTTTGTAAAGGTAAATATATGTAGAACGAAATATAACGCACATATTAATTAATAACAGACACTAAAATTAAAGTATAGATACACCTTCTGAAACAAATAAACGTTAAACTGTAAATATTAGGTAATTAAATAAATCTCGAAGGAAGAAGACTTAGGCATAGTCCGTAGCTCACTCGCAGCGTTTGCGAGCTGAATTACTAATCATACCCTGTGTTTTAAGAAGAATGTAGATTTAGTAATGCCAGATTCTTTTCTAACTCACTTTGCAAGTTCCGAAACAAGTTTTTTAGGATTTCTCCTCCAACGAGCAAGCGTCTCTACTGGAGAATCAACGAAAGTATTATTTTCTTATGTACTCATTGCGATTCTGATTTTCGGCTATAAAGCTGCAGATCTAGCACTTATTTCACTGCAATCTAAATGAGACGAAACCGCAATATCAACGAAGGGTACGTCCCATATAAGAGAACTACCTTTTTGCTTGAGAAATACCCGTGGGTTCTAACGTACAAGGAATGCTAGCTATTACAAATGCTAGTTTTCAAATGTCATTTCACAATAAGTGTCGAACATGTCTCACGCCACTCTTGTAACAAAATACCATGATGATCCAAACGATTTACTTCTGTATCACAAACACAAGTACGTTGTGACATATTTCAATACCTATTCTAAATGCCACAGCGATTAGTAAACACTGCTTATCCAATAAAATGTCAAAAAGCGAACCAGCTACAGTTAGCGCCATTCTTATACTTGATCTCAAAGTTGATTAATGACGAAAGGAGAAAGACACCTATGAGATCAGAAGTAGAATGACAACGTTGGTATTGACACATCAAATACTAAACGAATGCTCAAACCTCCAAATACGACGACGTGAAACTTCTTTCCATGCAGTAATACGAAAACAAATATTCAAAATGTCTTCCAGTATGATTTTGATTAATTTTTAGTAATACTGACAAAAATTACTGAATTTCCAGTAAGGGTAACATCGCGGTCAATAATTAATTTTGGGCAATCAAAAATAGTAATAATGTATTAAAAGTAATGCCATGCGTGGAGTTACATGCCGAAGACTACCAGGTATTAATGACAGCTGAAACAAAGGGGCAACCTAATTTAGAAACAAGGTGCCGGAAAAACTCCAATAGCAATAAGGCGAATTCCTCCATCCTTCTCTTTAGAGCACCCAAGGAAACACCATATAGGAATGAAGAGAACTCATTTACATTTCAAGAAGACATTAGGTTACGTAATCTAGTAATTTCTAACCATAAACGATATGGTGTCCTATGTACTATACTCCAATTCCATCCACTCCACCTGCGGAACCGGTTCACTTCAGAACTTGTCCTTACGGTGCAGTTAGTAAAAATCATTCTCAACTGGTGAGGAAGGAAGAAGTAAATAACAAGAAGGTCCTGGATGTAGAGCTTTAAGCTACCAAAGGTATTAAAATCTTTATTTGCAAACGTGTCATTTAAAAATCATATCCGATCAGCAGCACGTGTTTTCGGTTACCTTTTAAACGTTCTTTCTAAAAGGTGATTTATTAGAAACGACTGTAGGTAATTCATATACAGAAAAACTGGATTTATGATATTAAAGATTTATCTTCATCTTTAATCGAAGGAGCGCATTCCGAGTTCAAAGAAATACAAGAATTTTAAACAAATGCTAGCTTGTATACAACAGACAACCTTGCACCTTGAGTAATTTCTTTAAGCAATTATTTTAAATATTTTAAATCACATAATCTAACTAAAATCATGAACTTCTGATAATGGAAATAAGAATACTCGACCCTCTTTTAGTTTTGAACCCTTTTTCGAATTCAACATATCTTGCACGGGAATTCATGTGAAAAATTTTGCTTTACAAGAGGTCCATTGTTTTCTTATCTTATTATATTGTTTTTTCATGTTTAGTTTCCATGAGCTAGATTGTGAATTGTACCTAAATTTTGTTTATTGACATTATGTTTGACGTTCTAACTCCTTAAACTATAATTGGGAAAATAACCTGAGCACATAGATGGTCCTACTTCCTGGTTATATATAGAAAACCTTCCACCTACCTTTACAAAATTAGAAACTTGGTATTCCAAATAAAATTGTTTTATCACACAGAAAGATGTACGGCATTTTTTCTCTGGTAGAACTTAATTAATTAAGTTATTCAACAGTATATTTTGCAACGAAATTGGTGTATAAATACAGTTTTGGACAACATTGTGCCCTCTATGTTGACCAACGCTCATGTGATGCAAAACCCAGCTTTTAGTCATCTAGGTAATCCATTTTACTGGAATCCCAATAAAATTAATTTATGATATAGATTTTGGATCACATTCGGTTCTTATAAGCACTTATGAGGCACGAAAGTTAGCTTTCGGTTATCGATGAAATTCATTTTGCTAGGGCCCAACGAGATTTGTGCCATTTAGCCCAAATGCTGCCAAAGAGTCATGGGGGTATAGAACATAGCTGCCCTGAGAATTGTTTATAATTTCAACTACTTTCCTACTTGCCTCTTAGTTAATATTACGTGGAGGGGGGGGCGTGATTAGGTACCCGAATAAAACGCCATGTTACAGTTACGACGCTTATTATAATGGACGACGTCTAAATTTAATAATCAATAATTATCATTGTTTAATGATAATTTCTTACGTAACATTTTTATATTACATTTTATTGATTTCAGGTGAGACGCTTGTGGTCGTATTCTGTTTCGAATGTTCCTACAATCATTTTAATCATTAGTTGAATTGAAACTGAGTTGTGCCATAATTACTTATACCTCCATAAATACTTCTTGCTAGAATTATTCGCAATTTCTTATCATTTGGTATATTTCGGGCTATACGTTTCCAAAGACCATTCTTTTGAACCTGTGGACTATTGAAAAGTCCTCTATAAAAGTCAAGTTTTTAAATCTAAATCTAGAACACTGGAACTGTGGCCGACCTGTACTTTGCTAGAGTACCGGATAACCAACTGCGCCATCAAGGTTCAAGCCCCAATCGATGTAAATTTTATCTTTATGTATGTAGAACTAATGTAAAATCTAAATATAATGAGATTACGATCAAATTACTTATATTAATGGAATGTGAGCCTGCAATATCGCAAGGATTCACACATACCAAAGCAACTTGACTAATATTAAAGTTTTTGTTATGAACGAATAAGTTCAAAGTTAAATATGTAATTAATAGATATTTATGTATTAAGGGCATAATCAGAAGATTATGGCTCGAGGAAATGTTAAAAGCCCGACGCGAAACGGAGGGCTTTTATATTCCTGAGAGCCATAATCTACAATTATGCCCGTGGTACATACAATGTTTTATTTTATTTTGCACCATGAAACTGGAACAAAATTTTAAAAAGATTCAGTATTTTCGGCAAGTTTTTAAATGCAAATGCAGTGAAATAAAGTCGACAGTAGGCTAATTTGTTGTTACTAAGATACTGTGATATTGCTATTATATATCATGTCATGTGTTTGCTGTCAATCGTGCTGCTTAGCATCAATGACATTTCCGTGCTATAAAGACCACATTACGCCCGCATTTGGAGGCGTATAAAGAACATTATGGTGGCAAAATAAAATAAAAATTATTATTAAATACATAAATAAAAAGTTTACCTTGAACCTACGCCCTGTACTTTGCTAGAGTTCCGCGCTAACCCACTTTCGTATTTAAACTTATATTCTAAGTTTAATGGCTAAGGAGCTATCGACCGTAATTAGAGGAGCAATAAAATGACATAAAAAAACGATGTGTGATTTTTTTTGTTTTTGAGATATTTGAAAAAATTTTAATTTTTGAAATTTCTATTTTATTTTTTCTGGCGTTAATGTAAATAATCGAGCAAAATGACAAACACTTCTTCATGGCAACTTGTTATGGCCTTTAACATGGCATAGTAAATTTTTCAGTAGGACGTTTCCTATTTTTATAGCCATCATCGACTTTTTTTTTAGATACGGTCCTGATATTTTGAAAACTGATTTTGAAAGGTTTTTTTATTACAAATTCAGCAATGTATCACATTTTATGGCCTGACTGCGTTTTGTGAACCATCATCACAAAATTTTTGAATACAGACGTGAATTTTTAAGAAGTTGATGTAGTAACTTTCCCGTATGATTATTACACAGACCATAATAAAGTTTCTTAATATTAGAAGTCAATATATACAAACAAATTCAACGTAAAAGGAAAAACTACTAATTCCTTTTGTTTTTAGGGTAAATTGAAGTAAGAATTACCTACACTTGAGTCTTATAATAGTTGTTCAAAAAGTTCTCCATTATTTTCCAAACATAAGTAACACCGTCTTACAGTTGAATTCAATATATTGCGAAGCATTTGAGACCTAATACTTTCAAATGCTTCGAGAACTAAGTTCTGCAATTGATTGTCATTCTCAATATTGTGTCGGTAAATATAATTTTTGACATATTACCAGAGAAAAAAGTCGAGAGGTGTTATATCGGGGGATCGCACTGGCCATCCTACTCTCGAATATGTTCCAATTCATCTTGCTGAAACCTTGCGATAAATATTCATGGACGGCTCTGGAATTATGTGCTGGAGCAGCGTCTTGTTAATACTAATAATCTTCAATATCAGCTTGAGGTAAATCAGCTAACGCTGCTTCCACTTCATTTTCTAATAAATTAATATTAATTAAATTATAGAAAAACGGACCTATTATTCACATTCCGAATATTGCAGCCCACATATTATAACCGAAACAGTGTTGGTATCTGGGCACTTTATAAACTCTAGGATTTTCTTTCGGCTGATATAGAGCATTTTTTCTGTTGAAAATTCCATTATTGGTCAACTGACTTTCATCCGACCAAATGATTTTATATGGAAATTGCTCATTGTCTGCACATTACCTGGTATACCATTCACAGAACTATCTGCGCTTCGCTAGATCCCTGAAGTCCCTGACAAATTATAAACTTAAATGGACGTATTTTTTCTTTTTGTAAAATAAAATGAGCAGTAGAATGGGCCACTTCAGCTAATAAAACATTATTTGCTTCATTGCAAGGTTTTTACGGAAATTTACAGTTTAAATGCACAATGTGCTCTTAAATTGGCAATTTCCTAAATGTGATTTTATGAAGCTGCTGTCTCTCTGGATATTTGTGTAAATACATGCGATCCGATTTCCGGATTTCGTTCACATAGTATGTAACACGATTGCATATAATATTTTTCTACATTTGAAAATTACGCCATGCTTTTTATAATAACCACAAATACCACAAATTAACAAATTCAGAGATAACACAAAATTGTACCATACAAAATTATGACAGATACTGAATTACTTCAAAGCTGTCTATTTTTATTTTTTTTTTCAAAGCCGCCTGTTTTTATTTATTCTTGTTTAGAACATCGCATCGTTGTTATGATGTCGCAGATAGAACTGTAAGGTATCCTTGGAGATACATGAAAAACTCTTTATCAGCTTGAAAAAATCAATTGTTTTTTAAATTATACATTGTTACACTTACAAACCGCACTAGATGTCGTGCAGGCCTACCGAAATAAGCGGGTTGCCAAGCCAGCTACAGTGGAAATGGGTGGGGTCAATATAAGGAGTAAAATGATTGAAAGGTAACTTCAAACACCTTACGCTTACCATAAATCTACAACTAACTAAAATGAAATCTAAAACTAGTTTCCTACAAATACATTAGATAATCCTTTGCCCGTTAACGAGATGTCCATATGGAGATGCTTCGGGTAATCCTTTAATGTGCACCCACACTTGTCACAAAAGAAAACAAAAAACGGCCGTGCTAACTAAGTGCTTTGGCCGTTATATCACACGCGAATGTAAATGTCGATTGTTCACTCGGGTCTAGCACATGGGATATCTGCGTTATTGTTTCCCCTTAAAATAAATGTTCATCGTAAGAAATATTTAGTTCCAATTAACTATTAAAATCAATCCTTATTTGCTTTATACAACCGATTTTATATTATTATCGATAGCACATGTACTTCACTCAATGTCAATAATGTGAACTATTAACGAGGTTAAACTACACACTATAAATAGTTTTACTTAAGGGTTACTTTAACTTTCTTTATTGACTCATACACTTCGCTACTAAATATGTGCTATTTTATTTTTAAATCTGCCTTAACACTTCAAATTTCTTAAAATAAAAACACTTCTATTGCCTTTCTATTCACACTTAAAACTTTTATTTGTAAATGTTTATATACGACTATCCCCGTTATGGGTTGTAGCAGACAATTTATATGTACTGCATACTAAATGTTTACAAACAAAAACCAGCACTGACCGTTTTAAGGTCAATTAAAATTTTGCACGACCGCTCACTTCATTTCTAACTCTTATGCTGAACGATTCTCTCTATGCCCTAACAGACTCTCGCTTAAATATACTCCGTATACCATACAGCCAAAACGTTACAATGTTTTCGCGCCAACACCACAATCCACCTATCACAAACGAGAATTCTTTGCGCCTCTTTGCCGAGTGCATTTCCAGAAGCAGAACTACAGCAAGAGAAAATGAGAACAACGTAGCCATCTTGAATTTCTTTACAGACATTCTCGCAACTCTTCGGAAGAATCATTATTCGTAATCATATTCACTCTGTATATTCTTCAGAGCATGACTCAACTTATAATGAAAATTTCTGGTCTGTAGTTTTCTATGCATTTTTTGTCCAATCCTGGTTTAGGGAATAGCACTATTATGCCGTGTTTCTACTCTTTTGATGATAGGTAGGTAGGTTAAGAAGTTGGGTTTATATGTTCGATGATGACAGGTAGGTTTCATTCGATGTAGTCAATTGTAGATGCTGCTTTTGTTGTACTGCATGTGATTTTTGGTGTGAAAGCACTCTCCAGTGTAATAGTTGTTGGTGCCATGTTCCAATTTCGTTGTGCTGTTTTAGGATTCTTTGTTTTTTGCTTTCCACATACCAGGGTCGTTCGGTTCGTATTTTTGGTACATGGTTATTCTTGTTTCGTGTAATTCTTTTTTGAGCTGGTGGTTAGATAGTTGAACGTTCGCTTATGGGATGGGTTTCGACTTCGTTGGCGTTTACCTCGGCCCTTTTTTTGAAATAAATTCAGTTATGTGGTTTGAGTGGTAATAGTTTCTGGGTTTATGATACAAATCTTTATTCCATGTTGCCTTGAGTACACCATTTACAGTAGAAGTTGTAAGTTTGACGCTGCAACGGCGATTTTCCTTTCCGCGTAATTCAACAAACTCCAACCCATTTACCCTTGAATTTTCATTAAAGCAAAAATATACATACATATTTCTTCCTGCACATTAATAGAATATCAATATATCATAAACTCACTCACTCATTCGTCTACATGTATTCTTTTTATCCGCATTCTTTAGTACACAGCAACAAAAGACCAGTAGCAATTCGATAGTCTCTACCAGTGCTGTCTCAGTAAGAATTTTCCAAAAACATTATTTTTCAACCAAATTTCATACTTTCAACATAAACATCTTTCTACAACATTGAAATACTATTTTATTGACACACAATGTTCCACTAAAATTCCAGTGACGTATCATTTACACCAATTTACATTCTACATAAACAAAAATAAATTTCCGTGCAAATTCACCTCATTTACGTTCAATACGTTATCAAAATGCTGGATATACGCGGTGCTTCAAAATAACCTTACAACATATGCATTTTAGCAGTGTTTGATAATGATCATTTAAATAGGTAACTTTAATGTTAATGTTACAAGCATTTGTTTTTTATGCTAAGTTGCATAATTAACAATATTTTATTTTAGTACCTTTCCTTATTTTATAAAATATCAAACACAAAGGAAAGTTAACTAAATAAACATTTTTTGGAAATGCAGGTCTGTATTAAAAAATATTGTAATGATGAAAGGTTCAAAACGCGATCAGACCTTATATTATATTATTAAGTTGATGATGGCTATAAAAATAGGAATCGTCCGGTTAAAAGCTGACTACGCCTTGTTAATTCCCGTAATAAGGTGCCATGAAGAAGTGTTTGCACTTTTGCTCTAGCATTTATAATAACGCCACAAAAAATAAAATAGAAATTTCAAAATTAACATTTTTTTAAATATCTCACAAACAAAAGATCACACCAACGATTTTGTTGGTCCCCTAATTACACAACTTTTATCCCATTTAACCAGAGTTGTGTCAGTTACCATTCTGAGATCCCATAGTGGGAATCCTGAATATATATATATATATATATATATATATATATATATATATATATATATATATATATATATATATATATATACTGTGTCCAACATCAGTGTGATCCAAAGTAGAGGACCATTCAATAACTTCTTTATTTTATGATATATAAAAAAAAAGTTAAATTATTTTTTGTTTACGACCATGTGCTACATTTAATAGGGCTATCAAATATTTTTTTCATTTCCGGTTAAACCGGAAACGAACACAACTATTGTTTCTTGAAGGAGTACAAGATCACTATTTAAAAAACAAAATAGTTATTGCCATGGAAAACGGAAACAACTGCTTTGTGAAGTTGTTTCGGATTGTTTCACATCTTTCAAAATTAGTTTTTATATGTAATTACTTAAGCTGTGACGGCATTTATAATTGCAACGTTATTGTGTGCAATTATTAGGCAACTACATAATGAATAATAGTGAAAAGGTCGATTTAATGTTAATATTTGGCAAGTGTAATCGCAACGCACGAAGATCAGTCGCACTCTATGCAGAAAGATTTCCTGACAGGTATTACCCTCCACACACTTACTTACACAAAATTGAAAATTCATTAAGGCAACATGGACCATTTCCTGGAGTAAAATATAGAACGCCAGAGAAATAACCCGATAAACGAAGAACCAGAATTGCAGAGTTTAGCGTATGTTCGACTACATCCACGTTCGTCTATTAGGCATGTAGCTCAGGAAGTAGGAACATCATTTGGATATGTTCAGAGGACATTAAAAAAACACAAGCTGTACCCCTATAAACCAAATTTAGTGCAACACCTACATCCAGTAGATCCCGAACGCCGATTAATATTTATTGCGTGGTTAGTGGAACAACTGGAAGATGACCGAGGCATTTTAGACAGAATTTTGTGAACCGACGAAGCAAAATTCACCAATAATGGTGTTATCAACAAGAAAATAATCGTTTCTGGTCGGACGAAAACCCATATTGGACATTAAATACGTCAAAACGTTTGGGGTACTAACGTTTGGTGCGGTTTAATAGAAGACAGATTATTGGGACCTTTTTTTATGACGCACTCACTGCAAAAAGATTTCTTCATTTTTTAAACACTGAGCTTTGACCATGTTAGAAGATTTTCCAGTAGCATTGCGACGAGGTATGTACTTTCAGTTGGACGGAGCGCCAGCTCATACTAGTAACATTGTTAGTGAATATCTAAACGAAACCTTTAATGGGCGTTTAATTGCCACCCATGGATCAGCGGAAATACCGCCAAGATCGCCTGATATTACAACTCTGGACTATTTCTTATGGGGCTATCTTAAGACACTAGTCTATGCACATCCGCTACAAAATGTAGAGGATTTAAAAAACAAAATCCGGTTGACTTGTATGCAGTTAACACCCGATGTGATACGTAGAACAACACATCATGAACTTCTAAAGCGGCTAGAGGCATGTGTTGCACAAAATCGTGGTAATTTTGAACAATTTATAAAATAATTTTCCTGCATACCATCTTTGTAGTTAAAAAATACGTGTTGAATTTTTTATTTTGTTTATGTATCCGTTTTCAGATTTCTTACTATTCTAATAAATACTAATAATAAAAGCAGTTGTTTCCGTTTTCCATGGCAATAGCTATTTTGTTTTTTAAATAGTGATCTTGCACGCCTTCAAACAGTTTATTTTGCGATTTACAACAAAATTTTCTGATATAAAACCCATAAAATTTTATATTTACAGAAAAAAAAATAATGAGGAATCAGATAGTCTAAAAAAATACAGGGTGTCATTTAAAAAACAATAGTTGTGTTCGTTTCCGGTTTAACCGGAAATGAAAAAAAAATATTTGATAGCCATATTAAATGTAGCACATGGCCGTAAACAAAAAATTATTTAACTTTTTTTTTATATATCGTAAAATAAAGTTATTTAATGGTCCCTCTACTTTGGATCACACTGTATATATATATATATATATATATATATATATATATATATATATATATATATATATATATATATATATATATATATAAATATAAATATAATCTGGTCAAACTGACTCCAATCACTGTAGGCTGTATAAACTCGCGGCTTTTAATTTTTTAGTTCATAGATTGAGCAATTTTCCTCTTTCAGTTCAAAATTATAATAATATATAAATAAGAATTGCGCACTATAAAGGAAATTGTTGCATACAATGGTTTTTTGATGAAGTAGGTATGAATATAGTTAGGAAACAAACACATAGGATGAAGATTAAGAATTTAACTAGATTAAGTAACTCTAGAGCACAAATAGAAGCAAAATCTGTAAAATTAGCCCAATTTCCTACTTATATCCTGCTTATACAAAAGGTCTGTCTAAAATCTTTTCCAAAATTAATTTGAAAACAATCACTGCTTCAGAAAATAGTTTGCAAACTCTTCCAAGGAATTGAAAGGACCAAGTGGATAAGCAGGGAAGGTCGGAAAATTTATAAAATTAATTATAAAAATTGTGAATAAATATATGTAGGGCAAACTAAATGACCGGTCAAGACTCGCTTTACATTTAGTTCATATCAAATACAAACGTTGGGACAAGTCTACCGTAATCCTTCATGTGTTTTATAAAATTCATGTAGCAGATAAGGTATCTTTAATCAAGCATGTTAGCAAAAAGTACGAACTGGGTTGCTATGAAAGCTTAGTGATCTTTAAAAATAAACATGTTCTAATGAATAATGACGATCAAAGACATTTAGGCTACTCAGAATTTATTACACTTTCATAACTTTCACCTTCACCAGATAAGTAACGAAGCATTACTCCCTGATGGAATATGTATTAGACATTCCTTTAGTTTGTCCCAGTCGACCGCTAATGATGATAGCCTAGCTATTGAAACGGGTTCGGTGTTTTTAACTTTTGTGTGGTACGTGGGTGTATTTTGTTTTTTGTTATTTGTCCTATTTCTTTCACCTTGCTCATGACCGAAGATCTGCTGATTTCACTTCGTACAGATTTCGGGGATCCTCAATCTAAAAAGTTAATAAAACCCTTCACTTAGTAAACACTCCTGCCAAATTCCATTCAAACCGTTTGGGTTGTTTTGGGCCATTAGAGAGGAACAATTAGAAAAATTAACTAACTTGAACAGCCTGTATTTCGAAAAGTAAAAACTTTTTGCTCACTACTTTTCAACAGATGGTCATCATTTTACTCTTAATAAAATCTTTGGTTATGCGTTGTCGATATTATCTGCGACACCCTGAATATGTAACCTTTTAACGCATTACTTATATTTAAAATTTGTATACAAAATTTGTTAGCAGTAACGGTGTTATAAGAAATGGAATACATATTGGCAACTATCCGATCTTTTTGGATGCTTACCGATTTTCTTTAGAATTTGTTACATGCACAGGGGCATCGCTGTGCCAAAAGTAAAAGGTGTGCCGTAACAGCGAGGAAGGATTAAACCGGAAGCTCAGTCGGTCGTTTAGGCACTTTAATGCGTGGACGTATAGCTGGCGTAGGAACACATAAAGTGATAAAAGGGCACCACTTGATTTAAATTTATATCGGCCTAAACCAAGAAAAGGGCTAGACACAATATAAAAGTTACAGTTAAAAATCAAAGATGGTGGACAACCCAGGAAGAGAATAGGTCCAATTAGGAATTAAATTCTGCACCGTAGTAATAAAGAAACATCTACTGGCAGTTTAACACAAGTCAATTTAATTCTCGAAATAAATTAATACCCCAACACTTTTTAAAACTATACAAAATATAAATAACTCGATCTTTACACAGACCCACTAATATAGATAGACAATTACATCAGTTATAAGGTTAAACATTTTTAGAACAGTCTGTATCTTAAGTTTGGATAGCTGTAACATTAGCGAACAAACCGAGAAATTTTTCTTTTCGTAACTATTGCGATAATAGTAACACACTTACCTTCCTTTCTAGTGCCAGCCCTAAAATTAAAATTAAATCAAGCAATGTATCAAACGTTACCGTTATGAGAATAAAAATTTGTGTGCACTGTTGGACATCCAGCGTTGATCGTAAAAATTAAAGACACAACACATAATCAAAATCAAATAAATCATAAAACCGTTTTAGGAAGAGCTCTCCTTAAAACTGGCGTATCAGTTTTAATTCAACTGAATAGTAATTTAAACTTGATATAAATAACTAAAATATTTCAGTCAGATGTCTACCATTGCGTTCTTCTTAAGCACACACGAAAATTTAAATTTTAACAGTAATGAGAAAAAGTAAAGTATAGATTTTCCCAAGCACCAAGGAAGACTTGGTAGCCTGCTACTATTACTACAAGCATAGATCAAAAGCAAAAACTAAAACCCTCGCAGTTTACCAATAAGATTATAAGCAAGTATTTATTACCATGGGGCTGAAAGCCGAAATATTTATAATCAAAGGAAAACTAATAGCTCCCTTGTTATGATGACGATTATTAACACGTAAAATTAGAGCTTAAATAGTTATAACTAGTGAGTTAGACACATAGGACATGCATTAAACATTTAACGCATTAAATTGTGATAGGAATCACCCTATATAAGCATTTTGGTTCATAAAAGCACAAATATTAACATATATCGTGAAGCTCTTTGTATAGCAACCGTTGAATTACGTAAGTGCAAAGTTCAGATCGTATGCAGATGATTACTTCAAAGCAGTAGGTATAAGGATACAACAGCTATTTAAAATACACTGCAATTTTTGTGTAAATGGTACACATTAAGGTAGTATAACCTGAAGCTAGATTAGCAACTGGAAACAAACGAACACCTATGTAAGTGTGAACTGGTCGTTTTCCAATAAAATCTTAATTAAAC
Source organism: Vesta saturnalis (assembly GCA_036346205.1). Taxonomy (NCBI): domain Eukaryota; kingdom Metazoa; phylum Arthropoda; class Insecta; order Coleoptera; family Lampyridae; genus Vesta; species Vesta saturnalis. The sequence goes on from JARFJB010000001.1 coordinate 5,416,664, forward strand.
ATGTATTATTATAGGTACATAACTTCGTTAGATGTAACACCATTGAATATTCCAACTAAAAGTAGTTGCACACACGATTTAGGAACCAGTGCTGTAATTGCGACTGTAATTCGTTATAGGGACGAGCTGCTCTTAAACGTTTAACTAAAGCAAGTGTCTATATAGCAAGAGCTTCGTCATGAAGGAATAACAATAAAAATAAAGGATATTGCATGTGCATAATTAGTTAACCGAGTGTCTTACTAGACCTTTGCTTTTAGTGAGAGAACGAGCCGATGTGAAATAACAGCCGGAATGTATCTTCGAGATGGCTATCGGAGACCATTTCTCAGTTATTCCACGAGTAGGAAGAAGCGCTAACCAGGTATAGTTGAAGGATCCGGTGCAGCAACATCTTGAAGAAACGACGAAGGACGATGACAACCCCAAATCGAAAAACATCCTGGCACGCCGGGAACATATGCAGTTGTTAAGAAACATTTTAAATCCTTATTAAAACGAAACTAATATATTTAATTAGTAGCAATTTTGAAGCATTAATCTTGAGAATAACCAAACCATCGTACCACTGTAAAATAATTATGAAAATTCCAGAAAAGATATCTGGTTTCTTACCAAAAATACGTGTTCTTTGAAAAAATGACGTTTTCACTAAAAACGAACACGAGAAGGTCGCGTGATTATGTTTTACGAACCAATTTTTTTTTTATTTAACAAATTTTGAAATATTTTAAAACTGAATAGTCACGCGCCGTGTTGTCAGATTTCTCGACAGTACCTAACGTAAGGTGTGTTTAGACCTGACTTTAAACGTTTATATCTCAAAAACTATTACACTGATTTTAATCAAACAACTTGCATTATAATCGATTTTATTTCTGTGTATGTGTACGTAGTTTGATATTTTTTTGTTACATTTAGCTAAGTACTAGAGCGAAGTATATTCGAGAAAACACAATTTTTCACCACTCTTTCCGCAAGATCAATCTTTATGAGTTAACAATTAAAATTATAATTAATGGATTGCCTTCATTTTCAGGTATATGCCAAAGTATACCTTTACTTAGAGGTAGATGCTGATTTCATCGCTTCTTATTATTACAAAACCGTGTAATAAAGGAAACATGCCACTCCCTTATCCTAAGCGTTATACCCAATAGTTTTACAGGATGCTGTACATTAAAACCAATAAATACGGAAAGACCGACTTTTTATTAATTTATATAATTGCTAACCAAGGGATAGAATAAAATATTTCGTTGAACAAGGATAACGTCTAACTGCACGCAGAGGTAACAGGGGAAGAGAATTCAACACGCGACCTTGTGTGTCCTCTACTGAGAAATCGTAATTTATGTAATGCGGCAAAATGGTTTCATGTATTAGTGCATGCATTTTAAAGTAGGCACGTAATATTAAAATTGCAATAAAAGGCGAAATTTCTAGATCTCGAAAACTATTTTTTTCAAACGACATAATAAATACATTTATATACAATCATGGCTCTCTTTTTTTCCATCCTCCTCAATGTCATCACCATTGTCGTTGCCTAAATTCATACCTAACGGTTCTATCCCGACGTCTGCTAAATTTTCCTTTTCTCTGTACATATCTTTTACTTTCGTGGCGTGATCTACACAATTACTCCAAACGATATTTGGTACAGTTTGTAATGTTAACTTGGAAAGTTCCAAAATGTCCTTTATTTTGAACGTTGGGTTTTTTTTTGCAACTCTTATTTTTAACATAAGCCCATATCAATTCAATTGGATTAAATTCACGGTGGGCTACTGGAAGCCATAATATTGTAACACTCCTCGTAATTATTTGACTACTTTTTGAAGCAAATAGTGTTTTTTTATCATTGTACCTACATACGAGATAATTCTAAAAGTGAATCCCTGGTCATTTCGTTACATGAATTTAATTGCTCTGGTAACGGAACTTTTCCTCAGTTCAACCATTAAATTATATTTTGTTTTCTCCAGGCGATTGTTGAATTTCTAAAATCTGGATCTATCATTGTGTGGTACAGATCTAGTACAATCACTGATTTATCGGGGATTACTCCCAACACACACCGTAACCATTCTTCATAATGCTGTTCATTCATTTCGTCATGGTAATCAGACAACCCTTTTTTCCAACGAAGCATTTGGTACAACCTTGTAAAAAGCCGCTTACGTTGCCAATATCCAATATAATCACTCTTAGATCAGATCCAGAAGGTCGCTTGATTCCCCCTCTAAATCCGTTTATTTCTTGAATTGTCTATCGGTATTGACCAAAACTCGCGCGGTTTTCTGGGGTTTATTCCACCCAAATAAATTTTTTGAATGATTTGATGTACCATGTTTCGTCAGTAAAAAGATATTACATCCCGTTTCTCTGTAGATTTTAATCGAATATAAATATTCCGTTCTTTTAGCAGCTATTGTAGTAGCTTCCACCAAGATTGGCCTGTTCTCTAATTTTTTATAAGTAAAATGTATTTCTTGTAATGTGGTGGTATATACTTGTGGAAAATCTGGACACTCGTCTGTCGATCTTCGATGCAGCTCGACTATGGTTAGAAACATTTTTTACATATAAAAATGTAATATTCATCTTCGTATAACGCCATTTAGAAAATTATCGATATCATACCACTTCTTGACCTCGCCCCTAACACCGTACCAGTACTACTTGTCCCCTGTTCAATTGATACCCTTACAACACTAATCCCCAAACATTTCAGAGCTTTGTAACTTTATTAAGAATAATTGCGCATACGCCATTTTTTTCGCTTCGCAGAAAGCTTTTATCTTTAGAAGAATCTGTTGAAACTCGGCGGACATATGTTTAGGCATTTTCTTATTGGAAAGAGCTGCTACGATATACGTATATACTCGTGAATATATATATATATATATATATATATATATATATATATATATATATATATATATATATATATATATATATATATATATATATATATATATATATAATAATCATGTGTGCCTCTCCTAGGTTAGGTACGGTTGCGGTTTGCCATCCTTATTAACAGCACATTTTTAAAAACCGCATAATCGTTAGTGGTGTCCACTAATTTTTGACCAAGATCGACTTTTTATATAAATGTCTTGGCAAGATTGACCAAATGTGATGACCGAAAAAATTCATTTTTTTACATTTTAAAACTCACCTTACTTTTTTATCTACTGATTCATGCTAACATATTTACCTACCTGCTTATCTATCTTTTATTTCAATGAACAAATTATAAAATAAAAACTGATTTCATTTAACTCATTTATTAATATTTTAAATTTTAATACAGATACTAAATTCGAACTGTCCACCAGAAGTGCAAAACGCATTATTATCAGACTTCGAATTTCGAACGGCGCGAGGTCAAAGCGGAACAAACCGCCAGCATTGGTACTGATCATGTGCGCGTGACGCGATCGATAGTATTGCTTTGGTCAACTGTTTCGCTCTCATTTGTGTGAGGAATTCAAATGAGAGCGATTTGCAGGCATGTAAGCGCGCTGATTCGTTGTATTGACGTCGAAAAAAATTGTTTATTTGTTTTGTGATGTACATATAGATATTTAAGATTTATGATTATGTTGATCGACTAAAATAGCTTCACGATCGACCTGTGGATCGCGATCGACGTTATGGACACCACTGCGTGGGTTTTAATTTATCAAGTTTACCTTGTACCTTAACGATTTGTTTCCTTTAACTGCTTGTTTTACTTATATATTCTCTCTTGATAACGATTAACGATACATGTATTGAAACGCGTAGAGAAATAGACATTGTAAGATCAATATTTTAAATTGTGAATGCTAAGTATAAAAATTTTATTATGATTGACACCCTTATTTAACAATAGTTATTTATTATATAAGGATCTTATTAGGCATATAACACACGCAAGAAAATAATACAAAACTTTATACACAACCGACAATAAATTAGAATGAAATGTACTTAATTATTTTAATTCAATTTTCTTATTATTTGAATTTATGGGTGGTCTTGGGTTTATTGCTATAGTGACTTATTCGTTTTTTGTTGTTGTTATAGTAAATAATAAATAAATTATATATTTTATCTTTCAAGTCATATTTTGTGCTTAAGGTGTCAAAATGTAAGTAAAATTCTAAAATGATCTATATAAAGATGAAAAGAGTTTGCATTGTTAGAATAGTATTTGTGAACATTACGGAAGAGTTCGCCGTACCAGACGTTCCAGTAGAAATATTGGAGACGCACAGCAAGCGACTTTACATTTAGTTCCAGCAAAGTCCAAAGACGCATACGAAAAAGAATATTTAGATTTCGACAACTGGAAAAAAGAAAAAGGAATAACATCTATAACGGAAACAGTTCTACCGACATATTTCTTTAATGGCAATAAAATGTTTGCTGCGTCATCACTTTGGACAAAATATTCCATGTTGAAAACTACATTAAAAGTGCATAAGAATATAGATATTTCAAAATATGGTAAATTAATAGCATTCTTGAAAACTAAATCCAGAACCTACAAAGCGAAGAAAGCTAAAGTTCTGGAAAAGTTTCTGAAGGAATCTCCAGATGAGAAATATTTAATGATGAAGGTGAAATTTGTTCACTAAGTTTTTTTTTCTAATTTTCAATTTGTATAGGTTGCATTAATATTTGGTATTGCTGGCGCTTGCCGATGTAACGAGTTGACCTTTTTAAAAATAGACGACATACAAGACAAAGTGGCTTATTTGTACGTTTCAATACCAGATACAAAAACCCATGTTCCACGTAGTTTTGCACTTATGGAAGATGGTTTTAGCATTAAAGCCTTAGCACTTTACAGAACGTATGTACTTTTACGTCCTACACAAAATGCATGTAATGGCAGATTTTTTTGCGACACGTAAACGGAAGATGCACAGCTCAGCCAGTTGGTATTAACACTGCCAAGAATACCTGCTTCAATAGCTGCCTTCCTTAATTTACCAAATTCTGCTTTGTATACAGGCCATAGTATGAGGAGATCCTCCGCTACATTATTGGCCAATGCAGGAGGAGATCTTACGACTATTAAACGCCACGGTAGATGGAAGGCATCCTATGTGGAAGAAGGCTATATTGAAGACGCAGTGTCAAATAAAATGGATAGAGCCAGAAAGATTCAAGGAGGAAGTTCGAAAATTCTGAATCCAGCTATTTATTTAGTTACGAGTACAAGTGTTATAACCCCGGGTATAACTAAATTTAACGTCAATATTCCCGACAATAATATTTCAGAAGAAAATAATAAGAATATTTCTATAAATGTTAATATAAATGTTAACTTTAATAAATAAAATATGAAAACGCTCAGTGTCTTATGAACATTGTTCAATCTGCAATTGAACATGAACTTCGGGCCCGGCAGAATGTTTAATCTTGCATAGATTAAACAGGATATTGTAACAAAGTTTTAGTAATAAGAGTAATAAGTTGAGAAATATAATTATTTTAACAATTTTAGTAATAGGTTGAGAAATAATTAGAATTAAGACATAACAGTTAAAAAATATATAAAACGATTAGTAAGTAGAATAAATATAAAGCAGGTTAATTATTATGCTGATACAAAAATGTGCAAGGTTGAAAATACACACACATACTATGTACATTATAACTAGTAAGCACAAAAAGGCGCTGAAATGAATAAACATGACCTAGTAACTGGGTCAAACAATAAAATACGTAATGTTAAAATCCGTATATAAAGTGTAAATAATACCAAGTAAATTAGTCTTTGAATGAATCTTATTTTGTTCAATTACTCAACAGGGTTGTGAGGCCTAGTCTACAATTGATACGAGTGACGGCGTATCCCTCACATTAAACCCCAAACACTCAATCTCTCTAATCAGAGAATGAACAAACATAAAACCCTAGTGTTTTATGAATATAGAACACTAGGGTTTTATAGTGTTTATAATGCGTTTGTAAGCAGTTGAATTATGACATGATAATGTGTCGGTTGTGGATAAAAGCTTAATATATAGCCGACACGTAATAATTCAAAAGCAAAGCGAGGGTTATATTGAGGGCGGTCTAGAATAACTTCAGTTGTCCGGTAGACGTTGTACAAGGGTGGTATCGAGTTCTCACAATGTGTTTATTTTGAAAAATTGAGAGTGTTTACTGAAGTGAATATGTTTTATATTGTTTGCTAACTACCTATTTATCGTCGTATTTGTTAGGAGCTTTTGTAATTTTGTAAAACCCCTGTCTGATATCCGGATATGTTCCTGAGCCCTTATTGTATCAGTTAATGCTTAATAGTTAATTAGCATGGGCTCATGACACGGTGGCGGATAGTGACCGCGAACCGTGGAAGGCGCTGTCTTCTGGATAGCCCCCGGTGTCCTAATAGGAAATAGAGGCCTTATTGCTAGCGAACCAGTTAAGGGATGATTTCGCCCTAAATGTTTAGGTAGGGCAATAAAAACCATGAGCTAATTAATGGCCCATTGGCTTTGCAGTCCCGTAGCAGGAGATGGGGCAGGCTTGTATACTAAACTACATAGTGGCGTATTAATTAATTAAAAAGTACTTAGAGCGAGCTCCAACGAGACAAAGGCATTTGTTCCGATGACACAATTATTGCTGTGGACGACGAAGGATGTACCAGACTAACCCGGGGCGCTTGTACCCGGGCTAGTACTTTATTTGTTTGTCCTTAACAGATAAACAGTTGTGAAATTGTTGCATGCATTTAAACGACCGAGATGCCCGGCTTTTCCTGTCTACCCTTTCTCTCCGCACAAATCTCCGTAATATACGAGTCCATTGTTAATGAATCCTCATCAAAGGTAAGTTTACATAAGATTTGTCGATTATAATTTAAATATAATGCATCCGCATTTGTTTATAAAAAAAACATTCCCACAGTTCAGGTTTGGCCCAGATGCTCGTGTGCCTTTCACTAGCATCTTTTATTGATTAGCGACAGTCTGTGTAAACTTTCCGGTGTTTCTTTGAAATTGATAATTGACTAAGTCACCGACAAAGAAAATTCCAAATGTTCTGATACTTTGCCTAAAATAACTGATTGCCAACGGAAATATTAAGTTATCGATATGTGCTGGGAACCAAGTTTTGCAACGACACCCGTGGCGGATCATTAATATTCAAATTCCATAATGCCACCTCTACCCCTGACCGTTGCAACTCTACTATTTCCAGTCGTGCGGTTTAATATAAAATAACGAATTCAAAGAGTACGATACCAAATCATCGGCGGGTTCGCGTCCTATCTACCTCGTTTTCGTCATCACGCACTTAAACCCGTACGTGGTATGACAGTCAGTCTTCTATTCAATATACTTGGGTTGAGTGGAAAGTTTTATTAAAAGAAACATTTCCTGTTCAGACAGATTATTATAATAAATTGCTCGCCCGAAACAGCCCGCCGAATCTTATTTAAGATATTTCTACGAAAAGTTGGCCTTACTTAATCCATGCAACATTAAAGAGAAGGACGCCGTACCTTGCCTGATAGGCGACGTTAAAGATCCCGTAGTGAAGTCAGCGGCGCGCGCGGGTCAGCATGCAGATCCAAATTCACGTCAACCAGAGACTCACAATCAAAGTTTAACTGGCCTCCAATCGTGAAGGCCTCACCTTAAGTAGCAGTTCTCAGATGGACATTATCAGCATAATTCTGGAAATTGCTATATGTGCAGGAAGCCCGGTCATAGACTAAATGAATGCCCTAAAAATCAAGCAGTGCGAAATAAGCCAGTTGTGCCACAAAGGGTGCACAAGACATCGTGTCTATCCGTTCCTAATAACCCCCATAGCAAATATTATAAGAACCTCACCGTTAATGGTGTAAATTTTATCGGTTATATTGATTTTGATAGTACGTGTGTGATGCTGAAGCAACGGTTTGCCAATATGCTTAAGCTAACTCCATGGCCTCGCTACGCGTTACCTATTAAATGGTTTGGAAACAAAGTTGTGCAAACGTTTGAAGTGATAGTAGGTAGTATTAAATGTTGATAAAGTGCAACAGAGTCTGACGGCCCACATCGTGTCTGATTGGTCGAAAAATGTAGATATTCTTATTGGCCATCCGTTTACCGAACATCACTCTCTATCCGTAATAAAAGACGATAAAGCTTTGACATTTTTCCAAAAATTATGTAGGTCAGAAATAAATCGTAGCGATAAAATGAAATTGTACCCTGTGAAAGACGTCATAATACCACCTCTGCATAGTGCGAATATACCAGTTAAAACAGAAATACTTTACTTTGGCGACTTGTATTCAGCGTACTAGCGTCTATACGCTGAATTTATGCGGCCGGGAACATTTTATTCCGCGACTAATAGTAAGTGTTGAAACTGATAAAACGATTTTTGTGATAAACAGTGGCCCAACAAGTTCTCGACCGAGTGCTACGACCGCGGTTGTCTCCCTTAAATGTAAATAAATTGAATGTTGGCCCCGTGACGCCTCACGTAAGATAACAGTTATTAACCGTTCTTAACAACTACCGCGATTGTTTTTCTGAGAATTTAAGTAAACTAGGCAAAGCTAAATCCTTCGAAATGAGAATTCGTTTAACTAACGATGAACTGTTTATGTATCGCCTTTATCGACTAGCAGAGTGTGAAAAAGTGAAAGTGTGAGAAATGATCAGCGACCTTTTAGGCAGCGGAATCATCAAAGAATGCGAGTCACCTTATGCGTCACCCATACTTCTTGTTAAGAAAAAGGATGGTGAAGATCGCATGTGTATAGATTATAGGAAATTGAACAGTGTTACCATCCGCTGCCCACTATAGACGATCAACTCAATCTATCTCATGCAAAGAATTGGTTTACGTCTCTCGATTTGATGTCAGGTTATCATCAAATACCCCTAGAAGAGGAATCAAAACAGTACACCGCATTTGTAACGCCGGGCGCCCAATATTGCTACAATCGAGTACTATTCGGTTTATCAAATGCACCAGCAGTCTTTTCCCGCATGATGAATAAATTATTGGCAAAATATAAACACCTAGCTCTAATATACCTGGACGACGTTTTACTACCATCCGTCACAGCCGAAGAGGACATAATTAATCTGAAAACTGTGCTAGACATCTTCAGAAAAGAGGGACTTACGTTGAATTTAAATAAAATTCGAATACTTAGGGTTCGAAATTGAAGCTGGTACAGTAAGGCATGGTTGGTTAAAAACCAAAGCTATGCGTGAGCGTCCGGGGCCAAAGAGAGTGCGTCAAGTTCGTCAGTTTCTCGATCTTGCGAGCTACTTTCCACAGTTTGTGAATAACTTTGCGCTGATAGCGAAATCATTAACTACATTAACGCATAACAATGAGAATTGGACAAGGGGATGTGAGCAGAAAAAATCATTTGAAAAGCTGCGAGTGGAACTTACACAGCGACCAGCGTTAGCATTACACAATCCGAACTTAGAAAGGGAATTACACTGCAATGGCTATCAAGATGGAGCCGCTGGAATTCTTCTACAGAGGCTCGAAAAAAACTACATCCAGTGGCATACTACTGTCCTCGGACATCACCCAGTGAAAACAAGGCAAGTCAGCGAGCTTGAGACGCTAGCTGTCGTCGAAACCATTGCAAAGTTTCGTGTTTATCTGTTAGGTATAAGTTTTAAAGTAGTGACTGATTGTAACGCGTTAAGAACTACTAGTGTGAAGCGTGATTTGATTCCGCGGATAAGGATATGGTGGCTGCAACTGCACGAATATAATTTTACGGTGGAATATAGACCTGGATTAAAAATGCGACACGTCGATGCTCTAAGCAGAGGGCCCATGGCAGACATAGCGCCGTCGATGATATTGCGGTTGGATATGGCGGACTGGATTCTTTCGACGCAGACGTCCGATCAAAAACTCTCTACGATTAGAGATATATTGACCAGGCCCCCAAATAGTGCATACGAGAAAGACATTTATACACATTACGCTCTAAGGTGTAACAGAGTTCACCGCATTACTACAAAGGGAATCCAGTGGGTCGTACCAAGTGGTTTACGTCGTGAAGTAGTCCGTGGAGTGCACGATGAAAGCGGACATTATGGTGCTCTAAAAACACTACAAAAGTTAAGTGATAAGTGCTGGTTTCCGAGGATGCGAAAATATGTGGAAAAATACATTATCGGTTGCGTGCCGTGACTTTTTAATAGAATGCCTGCGGGGCGCCGTGAAGGATATTTACATCCGATCCAGAAAGAACGGATCCCTTGCCACATGATACACATAGACCACTTGGGCCCGTTCCAAAATCTAAAAAGATAATAGCCTATATAATTGTGGTGGTTGACAGATTTACGAAGTTCACGTGGTTATTGGCAGTAAAATCGACGAAAATCAAATATGTGATTAAGCACCTACGCGAGCTTTTCAATGTGTACGGGACGCCCGTTCGTTTAGTTACTGACAAACGGCCAAGTAGAACGCATTCAACGCGAGATTGCGCGCACACTTTCATCGATTGGTGACGCCGATGATAAGTGGGACGAGGTGATGGGTAAGGTACAATTGGCTCGTAATACTAACCACAACGAAACTACAAATACGAGACCCAGTAAATTATTAATGGGTTACCGCCCTAACACGACGGGCATTATAAAATTAATTTCACCGTCAGCAGGAGCGTGCGAGGACATCCAGAAACTGCGATGTCGTCCCGAAGAGCGGATTGCAGTACAACAAACGGCCGAAAAAAGGCAGTTCGACAAAAAGTGCAAGCCATCCGCTCAATACAAACTTAATGATAAAGTACTCATTGTGAGTAACACTGCGTCAGACGGCAACAGTAGGAAATTAGCACCAAAATATATCGGACCTATGATCGTGTCGGAAGTCCTACCAAACGACCGCTACAGAGTTAGAGATATGTCGGGTTCACACCGAAGGTTACGAGCTAAGTACGACAATTTAGTAATCGTTAATAGAATGAAGCCTTTCGTATCTAATAATCGCGAATCTGTTTCGTAAAGTGAAACTGACAGTGATGATCGTGTAAGTGAACTTGAAACAAGAGGAGCAAAGTGAATGTTTGCTGCAGTAAAGAGTACATACTAATATGCAAAATTTGCTTATTGTTATCTTGACCCCATTTGTTTAAAAGCACATCTTCCTCTTAAATTGTGTATGCTTATGTTAAAATTATGTTAGAAAAAGAATATACATAAATAAATTCAAACCTTTTTTTATTTATTATTTTACTGTAAGTATCTGTTTCCATTCTATTATCTTGTCAACTCGAGTCGAGTTGTGGTCAGGTTGGCCGAATGTAAGATCAATATTTTAAATTGTGAATGCTAGTAAAGACCATTATGATTGACTATTTAACAAAAGCTTAATTTATAGCCGATCCGTCATAATTCTAAAGCAAAGCGAGTGTTATATTGAGGGCGATCTAGAATAACATCAGTCGCCCGGTAGACGTTGTACAAGGATGGTCTCGAGTTCTTACAGTGTGCTTATTTTAAAAAGTTGAAACTGTTTACTGAAGTGAATTTGTTTTATATCGTTTGCTAACTACCTATTTATTGTCGTATTTTTAGTTGTTGTAATTTTGTAAAACTTGCTGATATCCGGATATGTTCCTGAGCCCTTGTTGTATCAGTTAATACTTAATAGTTAATTAGCATGGGCTCATCACACGGTGGTGGATAGTGACCGCAACCGTTGAAAGGCGCTGTCTTCTAGATAGCCCCAGGTGTCGACCTAATACGAAATCAAGGCCTTATTGCTAGCAAACCAGTTAAGGGGTGATCTCGGCCTAAATTTTTAAGTAGGTCAATAAGAGGCATGGGCTAATTAATGCCCCATTGGTTTTGCAGTCCCGTATCGGGGGTTGGGGCAGGCTTGTATCCTAAACTACATAGTGCCGTATTAATTAATTACAGGGTATTTAGATCGAGCTACAACGAGACAAAGGCATTTGTTTTGATGACCCAATTATTGCTGCGGACGACGAATGATGTACCAGACTAACCAGGGACGCTTGCCCCCCGGTGACTACTTTGTGTCTTTGTCCATATCAGATAAACAGTTGTGAAATTGTTGCATGCACTTAAACAACCGAGATGACCGGCCTTTGCTGTCTACCCACTCTCTCCGCACAAATCTCCGTCCATTGTTAATGAATCGATATCAAACGTAAGTTTACATAAGGTTTGTCGCAATTATAGTTTAAATATAATGCATCCGAATTTGTTTGTAAAAAAAATCGTTCCCAAAACATTTATAACTAAAAAGTTGTGGAATTTATTGTTTTTTGAAACATTGGTGCTACAAACTTAAAAATAATAAGTATTAGTCTCTAATAGTCGTATCTAGCTTTGCTTTGTAGTGTAATGTGAGATAACTCTCAAAATTGAGTACTTATCCACAACTTTGGATAAAATTGATATGTTTATATCTACAGTCCATTTCAATTTCATTGTAATATAAAGTACAAATTAAACCTACCTAAACTATGAAAATGTAAACTTTCACCATTATCACACATAATAAAATACTTATCTTTTTTTTTTTTTTAATAGTGTATTTTAAATTATACAATCTAAACGTTTCGATAACACTTACAGTTATCTTCGTCAGTAGTAATGTTTGTTAAAAATTGTTAAAGATGTAGTAAACAATTTTGTCAAATTTGAAAAATTCAAACATAAACATCAGCCTGCTATTAATATAACAGTTTGAGAAACGTATAAAGCCAACTATAAAATTAAATTTTAGTAAAGAATAACTAGGTCATAAAAATTAAATATTGTTAAACTGCCTTAAAGATGACAAACAGAACACTCTCTACGACGAAAGCTAACAATGAAATTTGCCAGCCAAAAAACACATTTAACAAAATTTAATCAAATTATAATGTAAGTGTAAAGTTGTGAAAAACTTCAATTTGAAAATGACAGAAGCATTCACAAATTTAAACATCACATCAAATAAAATAATCCAGTTAAATCTAACAAAGAGATATCTTTATCAATAAGTACAAGTGTTATTAACAATGAAAAGCAAGTGCAGAATGTTTTTTTATTTTTAATTTTAATCTTTAAAAAAACCTCAAAGAGATAAGTATTTTACTACCTAAACTGTATCATAACGAAAAAGTTTGCTTCTCACACTGATGTACATATGTTGACATTGATCCTCTTGTATGAATTTGTTTGATTTATCTACATAAATTTGACTTATATGAAAAAAATATTATAGCATAAACAATTAAGTTGATTTAATAGAAGTTAATTTAAAATGAACTTTAAGGCTGTTAGTATAAAAGATGTTACCTTTAATCATAATTTTAACGCATCGATTGCAATCATTAAAAGTGCTATTTACTCATCGAAACCAAGTTTTGTATTTTTGTTTGGCTTTTACAACGTAATTTTCAATTGAACTATTTTAACTACCTACCCTTGGACGTATTATATATTAATAACGTCTACAAAATAATTAATAAGATTAATGGAATTTAGTTTAAAATAGTTTCAAATGAACTATACAAGTAAAACAAATCAATTATACGGCTTGAATTTATAATATTGCAAAAGAAAACCCTATACATAATCTTCTGTTGCTTAATTAACTTGTAAAAGCTACATCAATTAGTCATGTAGTAGATTAAGTAACTTTTTGTTATAATTATGTATTCAACTAAGAACACTCTTGCAAATATGTATTTATATGGTTTAATTAAGCTTTAATCATTTTAAAATACCTCATGAAAAACGTGACTAATTCATATAATTTGTTTTATACGTTTCCTTTATACAAACGTTCTATTCCATTAAGAGATTTAATGCATCAAATTAGTTATATAAGGAAAAGGATTATGTAATTACGATTAGCGTAAAACCATATTTGCTTAGATGTTACTTATTCTTACTTTTTAATAATATGTAATTTAGGTCTTAGGCACATTTTCGTATATTTTTTCATTTAATTCCCCGTGATCCAATGTAACGTGTTGATACCAAAGCAAGACAATATGGTTGATGTACGTTCTGAGTGGATGGATCTGGCGCACTTACCTGAAACAAAAATAAATTCAAATATTACGTTATAAATATTTTAATCACATATATTTATAATGATTTGTTCTACGGGAAGCCTCTAAAATAATACAAATGAGGCAGTGCCTAACCAATAAATCGAATTTAGTTCAATAAATCGATGTGTTTATTTTAGTAAATATATATATATATATATATATATATATATATATATATGATTGACCCAAAATAAGACAAAAGTTCAAATACTCAAGTCCGAAACGCTTCGTTTAGGATCATTACAGTGTGAATAAAAATTATTTTATCCTCGGTTGATCTGAGAGGCATCGACCAAGTATACCTTTTTAGAACTGAAAAGGAACAAACTAATTCAAACAGAACGTCAATATACCTGTTAAAAAGTTAAGGCCAATTAACTTTTAGCATATATAATGCCTGCGATACCTTCAGAAATAATGTGGGAATATGTTCAGATTCGCCGCTCATTATCAAAACAATGAGATTATGTATCGAAACAAATGGTCATCATGTGAACACCTTTTTATTTTATTTTTTTAGTTTTATTATTTTTTCTTCATTTCGTTCTTAGATTCAAAGTTAAAATAAAATGCAAACATACGTTAATTTGATTTAATTCCAATTAGCTAAGGATTATAGAATTAAATTGAACTGGCCATTCAACCAATAACTGGAAAACGGTTGATCTGAGGTCATCGACCAAGTATACCTTTTGCTTGACTACTGAAAAGAACAAACTAATTCAAACGGAACGTCAATATACCGGTGTAAAAGTTAAGGCCAATTAACTTTAAGCATACCACTGTAGATGGCCTCTGCAGGCAACATCAAAATAAATAAAATATTTAAGTTTCTCGACCAAAATCGTGCTCAAATTTCAGGACCATATTCAAATTTGTTCCAAAATATCGCCATAAAACCGAGGAATATAAAATTTATTTAACTTAGGTCTTAAACGAATCGTTACCGGACCTGGGTTTATATGAACTTATTCTTATTTGGCCTAGATCAACAACCAAATTGTCCGTTGAACTTAGCAAATCTGCAAAAAAACTTTATGAAATCGCAAAAAATTTAATTCACTGACAGTAAATTGAAATTAAAATGTATTTAGTATTAATCGAAGGTATGCGTGCTGCCAATTAAATGTAACTTCATTCAACAATTAATTGAAATTTTTACTACCTGGGCGCGCGCGCGCGTGTGTGTGTGTATACGCGTGCGTGCGTGTGTGTGAGCGAGCGTGTGTATGTACGCGTGCGCGTGAGTGCGTGCGTGTGAGCGTGCGTGCACGCGAGCGTGTGTTTGCGTGCGTGACTGCCTGTGTGTCTGTGTGTTACATGCACAAAGGCAAGGTCGTAGTAAAAGTAAAAAGGTGTACCGTAACAGCTATAAAGAATCAAGCCGGAAGGTCAATCGGTCGGTTAGGCACTTGGATGCGTGGGCGTGTGGTTGCGTAGGTACACAGAGAAACTAAAAGGGCACCACTAGATTTATGTTTATATCGACACATTAAGAAACACGCTACAGTTAAAAATACGGTTGGACACAGTCCAAGAAGGGAATAGGTTCGGTTAGGATATCGCTCATAAGCCTCAGTGGTAAAGAAAACAATTTTTAGTTACGTAACACAAATTTGTTTAATCGTAGATATAATCAGTATTCATGATAATAAACCCCAAAACATAAATCTATTACGAATGGTTAATATAAACTCGCTGAAGGTATACTAGTGTGAATATCCCAACGTAGTGGGTATAGTAAATAAGCATTCGAACAACGGGTATCGTAAATCGAGATAGATATTATTCAGCAAAACAACCCGAAAATATTTAACCTTTCCCCCTCGCAATTTGATAAAGAAATGTGATTAGTACCACACTTACCTTTTTCTATGCTTCGGCTAAATAAAATAAAGAAAGCAAAATTTGATTGAATCAAAAATACAGTATAATGAAACGACGCTTTTTATACACAAGTGTAACACCCATCGTTGAACCTAGAAACAAAACACATAACCCAAAATAAACGCAAACTAAAAGAATGAAACCGTAGTCATAGGAAGAGCTCTCCTTACAACAGGCGTCTCGGTTTTGAATCAACCGAATCATAACCTGACTTACATGTAAATAACCAAAATGATCAGCCAGATGTCGAGCATTGGTTTAAATCTGAAAATAATTAATGAGCAATGCACAAAATAAAATAAAGTAAAGGAAAATTTTCAAGCAACGCACATAAAAATGGTTGTCTGCTACTATTGTTAACCCCAAAACTACAAGCATAAATTAGAATTTGTTTTAGTGTTCACAAACGCTAAAGCTTTACCCAATAAAAAAAAATGTAAGCAAATTCATGAATTACTAATAGCTCCCTTATTTATGATGATAACGTTTGTTACAACGTAATAATTGAAGTTTAGATATTAATACATAGCAAATGAAAGGATACCGAGCGTAAATTTAATAATTTAGTTTTTAGCAGTATTTACTCATTGTTTGAATCACACAGTATAAAGCGTTTTAATTTACAAGCACATCAGTCTTTGGTTAGAAAGCGAATCTCCCTATATAATTTATTTATTTTAAATACAGCAGCAATTTCAAAGTAATCAGATGTAATTGACTACAGCTGTTTCCCAAATTTAATTAGTAAAGTGTTCTCTTTACTGAAGAAACCGAAGTAATAAAGGAAAAGTGAACACTTTAGTAATACGAAGTACTTTAAATTAAATCTTGAATGTACCTTAATAATTTCAGAAACATAAGGCGTATAAAACCAAGCAATGTCTAATTTCTATATGCGGGGAACACACCAATAGAAATCCTGTTAGGTTTACAACTGTAACTCGTTACATAACTTGTTTCTCTCTAAAAAAACATTAAGCTTAATTCACGTAAGATACAGGAACACTCCTTTGACCACCGACTGATTGGTGAGTCTTTTAAACGTTTAATTACTCCACATCGACACTCTGGATCGATAGACATTTGTTTTAATTTGCGTATCCAAGGACTGACACATGCAGTGCATGTGATGAACATACAACACAACTTAGGGCACTTCATTTGGAGAAAGATGGGATGAAGTCTGTCGATGAAATGCGGTCAATTGAATCCAAAATTCATGCAACTGAAATTCAAAGTAGATTACATAGATCTAAGGCTGCTATTTTTTATACGAAGAAGTACTAAAAAGGCTTCGACAGCTGCTACTGATCAATTACATGAGGAAACTTTCAATTTTTGCATTCAATACACATGTACTCCCAAATGCAGTAAGTGTATTCTTTGTGCATCCGGAATGTTACTAAGACAGGTGCAGATAATGTTTGTTCCCTTTAGCATTATTTTGTTTATAACCTTTTAAGTTGTAAAGTCAAACATCCCAAATTTTCTGCGACTCATTCGCGGGGCAAAACAAGAACTTATCGTTTTTTCGCTTTTCACATAATATTGTTCGCCATGAGAAACGGTTTGGTGCAATAAAAGTAACATTTCCTATACGGGGTCATTCCCGTCTTGAATGTGATAAGAATATGGGCCTTATCAACCAAAAGTACAAAGCAGAACTTTCAACTGATTAGATTCACTGTTCAAAGCAGCGAGAAAGAAACCATCGCATTTTACAGTAATCAATGTTACCAATGAAGTATTCCGCAAATGGACGTTGCACTTAGACATGATGTATAAAAAAGTCCCTTTCCACCAAGATCTATCAAGAAGTATACAGTTAGTAGGGATCATCCTCTTCGGGTTTATTTTCGAGAAACGTACAATGGATTCTGGGAATCGTTCGATATTACAAATCCGAAATCAAACTGCCAAGATTACAAATAGACAAATGTATATTACCTGACAATTCCTATGACGTTATTAATAAAACTGATTCGTGCCAAAAAAAGACAATAATTTTAACTCTTTATATTTAGAATTCACATCAGTTCTACATACATAAAGACAAAATTTACATCGATTTGGGCTTGTATCTAGATAGCTCAGTTGGTTAGAGCGCTACTCTAGCAAACTAGATGTCATAGGTTCAAATCCTACGCAAGGTAAACTTTTTAATTATTTATTTAATAACATTTATAATAACTTTTAATTACATATTTATTATTGAACTTATTCCTTCATAACAAAAATTTATAATAGTTTAACATTAGTCAAGTTGATTTGGTATGTCCGAATCCTTGCGATATTGCAGGCTCACATTCCGTTAATATAAGTAATTTGACTGTAATCTCATTATGCTTAGAATTTACATCAGTTGTATATACATACACATAAAATTTACATCGATTGGAGCTTATATCTCGATAGCACAGTTGGTTAGAGCGCCAATCTAGCAAAGCTGTAGATGTCGTAGGTACAAATCCTACTCGAGGTAAACTTTTCATTTATGTATTTAATAAAATTAATAATAGTTTTTAATAATTTTATCTGTTTTAAGGCCACTTCCTATCAGCATTGAGAAGTATGAAAATCTTCAATGTTTAGAGACATTCTGTGGAAATGAGGTACAAGTATATTTACCACACATGTGATTGCTTATCCAAAATATAAAACATTATTCATTTTTGAGTTTTAATAAATCTTCTTAAGTTCTGTTCTTTTTGTTTATGAAAATAGGTAATACTAAGTTCTTGTATTACAAGGGAAAAAGAGAGCGTCTTACTTCAGGACCGAGTCCTTTTTTACCCACATCAAATTGTGTTATATTAGGATTATGAGCTATTAAAAGGAAATAATATTATAATTCATTGAATTATTGCTACTGGTTTAACGCTATCTTATACAATAAATTTTTATGTATATCATAATGCGAAAGTGAAATGTTCGAAACGTTATTACGTTTTAGACCTTTAAACATAATTGCTCAAAATAAGCATTATGTGACTTAACTCTTTCTTTCCCTGTACCCTTTATATATAATATATATATTATATATATATATATATATATATATATATATATATATATATAATCCTCGCCACCAAGAAATAAATCTGCGTCATCACTTACAATAGTACGAGTTAATATGAAAAAAACGGATTCAAATTATTTCCGTAATAATTTCCTTTAATTAATTTTGTAACCTTTACATATTGCATGACATAAGTCTAGATAAAGGAAAACTATCAATACGATATAAGTAAATTAGATCTACTGTGAGACTTGATATTCCTCACTGTGGCCACTGATATAGCCATACCATTTGCCACATGCTGTAATTTTGCGATTACATTAGTGAAATAAAAATAAATATTACTTACTTCTTGAATGCAAGATAGTACGGTTATGTTAGTTATGTATGTATATAACGGGTGTCTATTAATGATTGAAGCCGACGTCATGTCGCAAATTTTGGTTAGGTTGGTACCAATACACTTTATTTCGGTTGCAATGATTGACATAAGCGTCCCATGCGGTAATCACCTTTGATGTAATTATAAACACTATTTGTTAAAATTAAACAGAATACCCCTACTTTTGGAAATGTTTATTGCCAATATTTGCTAATTACAATTATTATTTAACAAAATAAATTTTAATATTACTGTTATGACAAAAACACCATTAAATTAATATAATTACAAAAAATGTTGAAAATGATAACCCTGATGCTGTACACATAAATTAATTGTCCGCTTCATGTTTTCAAAAACATGCTGAAGGTCTTCCCGTGTAATAGCCTGAATCTCGTGTTCAACTGCTTCCATTAATTCATCTAAATTATGCAATCTATTTCTATAAATATTGTCTTTAATCTTTCCAAACGAAAAGTAATCTGGAGTTATGAAAATAACTGATTGTGAATATTACGAAAAATTAATACAGGAATGAAGAATAAACGGAAAAACTATAATAAAAGCTAATAAAAAACAGACACGTGCGACTATGGCAAAAAAGGTAGAAACCGATTGATTTACAATATACTTCTCAGTGTTGCAAATACTAAGCAATGAAATTTCCTAGATTTGACATGACGTCAACTTCAGTCATTAATAGACACGTGTTATTAGAATTAAAATACCAACGAGATTTTTATTTCTCTTTTCATTGCATAAAACTATTCAATAACATGTGTTGATTGTGTCAAATGCACTTCAAGTATGTTTCTATACTTCTTTTTTAAAGATGCTTTGATATGAGATAGCAGTATAAACAATTTAGATAGCTAGGTACATAAACTAATGACGCAAGGCGATTCTTTCCTGACAAAAATAATATATACACCCTGCCCCAAGGTTTGGGAACGCTCAATTATCTTAGTAAAGTGACATGGATGAAAATTGGGGAGCTTACATTAGCAATCGGTTTGCACATTTCTATCTTAGTTTTTCATAAGCTATCAATAGACAAATACACAAACATCTAATCTTCTAAGAAGGAATTTATTGAAAAATTGTTTAAAAAATTACGAAACTGTGTACTATGTAAGAAAGGTGGATATAATCTATTTTATTTTTTTTAAACAATTTTTCAATAAATTCCTTTTAGAAGATTAGATGTTTTTGTATTTGCCAATCTATAGCTTATGAAAAATGAAGATAGGGATGTACAAACCATTTTTCTTGATTTCTTAAGGTTTAGATTTTACAGCCTGTTAAAGTTTTTCAATATCGGTTATCACAGAATTATTACGGTTGGTTAAATATTTTTCGAATATAAATTAGTCAAAATTATATACGGACTGCTATATACGGTAATAAAACTGCACAAGCTCGTTTAAAGTTTGTAAGAATACGTTCTGTGTATATTATTTCTAACAGTTAGTATTTCCTTTTATGTTTATCAAGAGCATACCTAAACCAAAATTTTATACGTTTCCAATTATTTTAGTTTAGTTTATATAGATAAATATGTATTAAATATATTTATTTATTTACCAGAAATTTCATGCTTTAGTTTTAAACTTCAAACGCGAAATTTTTTAAAAAGTGCACTGGAAACAATAACGGATATATACAAACTATGTACTGTATTGTTTATTAATTATCAGCAAGTGTATAATCATTATTCCGGTCTACTGACAACAAGAATTGTGTGTTGTTTTTGTAGCTGTAATTAAACAGTTTAATATGATTCTGCATTTAATTAAATACGGAATTTATAATCTATTTGGGAAACCTACTTCATGTTTTGTATAATTATTTTTATTTATTCCGTGTTCTCTTAAATTTTTATCGATCGGTTGCTACGCAGATTTCAATTTTCTAGCAGTCATAAATTAGTATTTAAATTATTAATTAGTCCATGATCTTTATAATATTATCTTTTAATGAGACAATAACAATTAAGATGATCGTTGAGATGTTTAGTTAATTATTTTATATCGTGGATTTGTCAGGCACAACCTAAAATTATATATATATATATATATATATATATATATATATATATATATATATATATATATATATATATATAAATTGAGGTATATAAATAGTTACTCAATCACAAAAAGTATAATATGTGTATCGTTAGTACAAATGTTATTGATTATTGACAATTAAGGCCAATATTAGAGAATTACATATTAAACGGCCGAGAAATTGTCTGAACAGTTGGTGTTCAAACACACAGGGTGTCCAACTTACCCGTTTCCTAACAACCTACCAATCAAAATAACTAAAAATTTCAAAATCATGTAAAATAGAAAGTATCCACATTTGAGTGCGAATTCTTCGAAATTCAGTCACGTTACAAGTTCCCAACAAAAATACGTAATTTACTTAAAAAAATAAAAATTTTACTCAAATTAGTGTTAAGATAGTGACGAAACATTTAGAATGGAAAAAGATGATACCCCTTCCGTACGCCACTAGGAAAACTTGAATGAATTTTGATGCTAGAGTAAAATCAACATCGGAAGACACCAAGCTGCGCAAAAAAGTGACGTCAGAGTGTAAAGCTCAACAAAAAAATATACGTTTGAAAAAATAAAAGTTTAGGTTATGTTACTTACGCGTTTGTTGTCCAAGAATACAAGTTTAGAAGTAAAAAATCTTTTAAATAATTATAAAGCAAAATAATATTTTATTGTCATAATTACAAAATCTAGTTTTTTTAAAATACATTTGCCAATAACAATTAATCTCCTGATTTTTGGCCAGATTTAAACATTAGCAGAGCATTACTTATAAAGCCCATTTCACCACCTAAAATAATGATAAATAGCAACATATTTACGTTATAAAATTAAATAAACATACCAGCATGTACGATTGTAAGGCGATTTCCTTTTCCAATAGGAGATTTAAGACCTGCGTTTGTCCCATCCGTCCACGAATATGGTGTCATATGAGACGAATGTATGTGTTTCATCTAAAATTTACATAAGATTATGCAGTAGAATCAAGAATGTATAGTTTATAATCTTCAAAACTAACCTGTGTATATAACTGGTCGTCCTGCTTTCCGATAATTAGTGATCGAACGTATATATGCACAACGCAAAGAATGTATTTCATGTCGTTCTATTATAATCTTACGACGATCGGATGTTTTTTTCCACCTACATAAAACCCAAGATAAGATATGATTAAAAATTAATCAGTAAACTTACCTGAAGCCCATTTTAAAAGTAAACTTCTAAATGACGTTTTCTTTCCCGAATATCCAACTGTTTCGTCATCTTTAATGAGGTTATAAATTCCTTGAATATTACAAAATAAAACGTTGTTATCCAACTGCTTTTACCTGAATTGATACTTTTAAAGTTTTTGTAATTGTTCCACACAATCTTGCGAGCATCTTCAGATAACACATGGCGTTTTCTTGCTTGAGGTGCTTGAGCGTTATGAGATAATACTTGCGTCGCACATTATATAAAGAAGTAGATTTGGTTACATTAATATAACATGAAATTAATAATTAAAGTAACTTACTTATAAATTCAATACAGGCAGCGGATAGTTTTAAAATAAACTGTTTTGTAGAATAAGTAATGAACAAATTTAATACGCCGGAAAAACAAAGAGGTTATAAACAAAAGTTGGCAAACGATCAGCTGGAAAGTAACGTTTTTAGAGCGCACAGTACTAATATCTGTGTTATTTTCCAATCATTACTGCATCTTTATCTAGTTTAAAAATGCGTTTCTGCTCTGGTGTCTTCCGATTTTGATTTTACTCTATGTGTATATTGATACTAAAACCGGTTATCGAATTTAGCAGAATAATACTGAGTAATAAAAATTAGTCATTTTCAATTCTCAACTTTAACACCCAGCATTTCGGAAACGTACAATACTTTCCCCAAGTATTTTTCGTATAATCATCTTATTCTATTACTATTCTATTACTATTTCTATTTCTATCACTTATTCTATGTTTCGGTCTTAAATAAGACACTCTGTATTTGATTTGTGAAGTAGGAATGGCTACTTTCAATTAATATAAATTGCCGGGGCATTTTAGTTCAATCGTCGGGGATGGGTATGGATTCATTTGTATAATAAGCTACCTTTCACTAATGACAGGTAAGGAATAACAGAATAGTCTAGACGTAGATTATCCTATTATTTATAACTCTACTTAACATCTTGACTTAAAATATCTAATGAAAGTAAATAACTTTATAACAGATTTACCTTAAAAAGAACAAAACTAAATTGTAATGAACGGAATATTACAGTATCTCAAAACAAAGGGAACCATAAATAAAACTTAATAAATTAACAATATGATAAAATAAACGAATGTATTTGTATCTGGACCAGGACGGTTTCAAACCCAAGTCTGCACTTTACATTAATTTGCTGACGTGTAAATGTACGTGTGTGTTCGTGACCGTGAGCGGGTGCGGGCGCGTGCGTGTGGGTGCGTGCGATCGTGCGCGCGTGTTTATGTGTATGTCGGTGTGCGGGTGTGTACGTGTATGCGTGCGCGTGTGTGCGTCTTTAAATTAGGATCCCTAGATAGCGGCACTGGACTAACGGCCAAATGATTGTGTTGCCGTTTAGTGTTTGTTTAAATAATGTAAATAACGGTTTTAACTTTACTGCTATTCACGGAACACTAGCAGGTCAGGGAGTGCACGGGAGCTGGTTAGGTAAAAATGTTCGGGGCGTAAAAGTACGTAGTCGTATTTCAACACATCTGCCTGTCAGATATGAAGGAAGATGTCGAACAAACGCATTCGGGATATCTAATCGCTTTTGAGGACTAGGTGTAACACTTAATGAGGGGATTATGACGTAAACAGTTTGCTCTAAATCCGAACTGGCTATTGGGTATGAGATACTTGGCTTTGAGGTGATTTTTTAGCATTCGGGACTGGATGGGTTATAAAACACTTGCCCTTACAACTTAAAATACAGATCGGTCTGAAGGTTGGGAAGAGTCTAGTCTAGGATTAGATATAACGGTGGAAGTGGACTTACATTCCGTCGGACAAATGGATCAACGTCTATCGTACACTTGAGTTAGTTGTCTAATAGTGTTTGTGGATAGATTCCTAAACATTTGTCGCCTTGTCCTGAAGTGGAATGTTTTTCTTGTCTAAATGTTTCTAGTATTTGGTTTTATGAAAATGAGCTAGGAAAATGGCCATTATTGGATAGTTCCTGTGATCTGTAATCTTAGTTTTTGAAATCCAGGAGTCTGAAATGCAAAGCTCCTAGGACAGATTCCCACTTCTGTAAGCGTGAATTGCGGTTTTGTTCAATCAGGGTGTAGACAGTCAGACTTGGCTACTACTGTGCTATCGGCGTCGCTCATTGATCTGTCGTGAGTTAGAGTAAACGGTTGTTTTCTTACGTTTTCCCACAGTAGGATTACTTATTTATCAGTTATTAAAATTCACTTCTTTAGTGAGTTCGCGTTTTTAGTTCCTTTAATCTTTTTGATTCTTCTAAAGTGGTTTGAATGGAGTTAAGGTCAGAATTTCACTTTTCTTGACCCCCCCCTTTCTCTGGTTTCTATATTCTCTTACTACAATTTAGAACCCGTTATATTTCTTCTAGAAATTTGATTTCCGCTTTCGTATATGGAGACATGGAACACGCTTCTTGAAATCCCTATTTAACGGCTTTTGTCAATTTTGTCAATTGTGTGAGTTGGAGTGCTAAGCACTATGACTACGTGCACATACAATCACTTTATATATCTCATGTCTTGCCACAGTTTAAAGAAGTGGATTAGATTTGGTCCATTGAGTGCGTTTCATAATGGTTAAGCCAAATTAAAAATACTGACCAATCCATCCATTCGTTGTTTGTACAATTTCAACCGCCCCATCAGGTGTATTAAAGATCAACCTGTTTTTTACTCATTGTCCCTTGAATTCAGTGGCATTTTTACAAACCATTACAGTCATATTTTGTGCTCCCCCGGGATGCCATTTTCCCAACTCGTTCCTTTCCTTTTTGGAATAAAGTTTTCTTGCGTACGCAAGAAATGCTTGTCTCTCCCCATTAAAAACTAAATGGAGGAAATTTGTGTGTATCTTGAAGGCTTTCAAGCTTGTAAAGACATAAATTTACCTGTGATTTGTAGAATCTGACATATATTGCCAAACTGATAGTTCTGAATGACGTCTTAACAGTGCGTCGTGAAGATGCTTTCTTGCAGATTTTTTTGGACGAAAGCAAGTTTTTGAAATTCGATTGAGGTTAGTAACAATTATCTACCTATTGCACACATCTTTGATCTGTATAACTAGGATTCTTTCATAATTTAAGTTAAAAGTGAACTCAAATCTACCAAATTTGGGTTTCGCCTGTATTTAAGAGCCATAACTTGTCGAAATAATTTTTGGCATATTGAACGTTTCCCGTGCATTTGTTATGGTACGGTGCTCCTCAGTAATGTATTTTATGGCTTGAGTTGATTTAAGTCAACTGTGTCTAGTACTTTATTCACCCACCCGACTACCTCTTATGCATTAATGGTCTTACTCGTCCAGAAAACATGAATTACAGGAGTGTGTCACGTTACTCAACGGCCCGCAATATCGACTTTCCCATACATTTATCGTCATAAATATTAATAACAGATTTAAAAAAATTAATTAAAGTTATTGTTTACATTTCCTTCCCTAATTATTTTTCTTTTCTTATTTATTATTATTATTAATCATTGTTTAACTGCTCAAACTATCGCTAACAACTCTTTTTCAATTGCTGGATTATTTAATTCTGCTTTATTTAAACCCTCACGTACACATGCTATAGGTTTTTTGTTGCTATTTCACAGTACGGCTCTTATGCGTGCATAGGCTTTTTGATTGGGGGGGGGGGCAGAATGAAGAACTTTCACATCCCTTTGCCGGATCGCATGCCGGTATAAGGGCAGAGAACCCAACTAATACTTAATGGTCAGCGCTTAAAGTTTACTGTGTCGTAAGTTGAGAGTGGAGAAAATATTATTACACTGAAACTGAAACAATTTAAGGGGTGTTCGCGTGGCCATCTGAGGTTTACTGTTTTCTTTATTAGTTGTACAAGTAATAATAATAGCGGATAGCGGTAACAGTTTAAAATTAATATTTTTTCTTTCTTTATCGACATATAATATTGAGAAAATGTAAAGAAGTAAAATAAGTGTGTAAAAAGTTACTCACGCATTAGGATGTTGGTTTATATTGTTTCACATACACAGGTTCCGCCTTTTCTTCAACCTTTATATTTTGTTTTGCTATATTTCTAATAGTTACTTTATGTCGTTTCTCAGTGAATAATTTTCAAAGACCTAACTGGCTATTTTTGCTTTTGCTGCTAAACCGCCGTCAAAACTCCCTCTGCTACCTCTTTCAATAAAATAAGACGTTCTTATTTTGTACAAAGTGCAATAGTTATTTGAGTGCCAAGTAGGGGTAAGTGTACTTTTTTATTCGAGGTGGCAGTTTGTGGACCGAAGCTGAGCTGAGGTCCACAAGCCACCGAGAATAAAAAGGAACTTACCCTACGAGGATGCGCTACCACAATCACAATACTCCAATAATTATAATTTAATCCAAATAATAAATTGAAACAGCCAATAGAATTTGGTATGGAATCACTGAAAGTTCATCTTGACGGCCTGTCGTTGAAGATAATATAACAAACGGCGGTTTAATTGGCATATCTGACAATGACATAGACCATAGACGATGATGTGAATGATGTACATGGTGTTATTTCTGTCTCAAATAACGCAAATAATGAGATAACGATGAGTACTATTAGTATTAATATTAATAAATAAACGTATTCTAATTATTTCTGTATTATAAGTGTTTTGTAGCTGTGGTTTCTTATTAGTCGAGTTGATCGGCCTATTTCCACAGTTTATGCTTTTTCAGCGCGACGTTTCGGAAGCGGACTCTGCTTGCGTCATCAGGTTTAGTCCTGAGAAGGACTGTTTTCGCACTCTCCGATTTGAACTTGATACCTTTTACTTACTAGTCTGACACCTTTACCGTTGAGCCACTGAGTAATCCAATATATATATATATATATATATATATATATATATATATATATTACTTTTTCGTGGTTGCGCAGAAGTTTATTGCGCATGTTGCACAGTAACTTCTTGCGCGGGTGTATTACGCTTAAGCTATTCGCGCATTATTGGAATCCATATGGGTTTCATTTCTACACTAGCTTGGCTTATTGGATTTTCTGCTAGTGCGATGTATGTGGCTTCTTTGATTTTTCGACGAGTTGTGTTCTCGTCCTTTGCCACTATCTGTATGTTATCCCATTGCATGCGGTGGTCTTCATTCCAGACATGTTCGGCGATTCTTGATCTTTCTGTTTCGCCCTTGCGGACGTTGTTCCTGCGTTCTCACTTTGAGTGGTCTACTGCTCTCTCCTTTGTATGCTCTGCCGCATTCGCATGGCAGGTTATATACACAATTCTTGGAATCCTGATCTTCGTTGTATGGTTTGATTTTGGTTAGTATTCGCCTGAGCGTTCTGGTCGATTTTAAGACAGTGCGTATCTTATATTTCCTGCCTATCCTTCGTATTTTGTCTGAGGTACCTTGTATATATGGTATTATCGCTGTATATTTAGGTTCTTCTTTTTCGGTTACCCTTTCCCTGTTTAGGTTAGGTGTTAGATCGGGGTAGCCATTTTCTTTGAGTGTTCTAGCGATATTTTCTTTTTCTTTGTACAGGTTCTATTGTTTTGAGCATATTGTTTTTGCTCTATCGTACAAGCATTTTGCCACACCTAAGTTCACGTTTTTGTGGAGATTGGAGTTGTAGTGTAGGTACCTCCCGGTGTGGGTAGGTTTCTTGTATACACTTGTCGTGAAAGTGTGTCATTCCTGTGTACAAGTACATCCAGGAATGGCAGTTTTTGTTCCAACTCCAATTCCATTGTGAATTTTATAGAGGGTGCGCGGCTATTTAGATGATCTAGGAATTCATCTAGCTTATGCTTGCCGTGTCGCGAAACTACGAAAGTATCATCCACGTGTCTAAATCACATCCTTGGTTTCTCTGTGAATTCGGATATCGCTTGGCCTTTAAAGTCTATATATATATATATATATATATATATATATATATATATATATTGGATTACTCAGTGGTTGAGCGGTAAAGGTGTCAGACTAGTAAGTGAAAGGTACCAAGTTCGAATCTGAGAGTAGTCTAGTGCTTGGGAAAAAATTATATACAACATATAAATTCGACTCAAGTGCGAAAAGTCCTTCTCAAGACTAAGCCTGATGACGGAAGCAGAGTCCGCTTCCGAAACGTCGCGCTCAAAAATATAAACTGTGGAAATAGGCCGATTAACTCCACCAATAGTGTTCTAATGAGTTTATTATTTATTCCGTAGAGGCAGGAGCACATTGCGCGGTAAGTGACCTGTTGCGGTAAGTGACCTGCCGCGGAAAATAGGCACTTAGTTATTTTAGTTTCCGTAACTGTCCACTTTTTGACAATGTAATGACAATTTACCAAAGTGGTAGCGAAAAAATACTTTATAACTTCGAATCTGGGTGGAATTCATGGTTTTTACTCTAGTGGCATACAAATAGTTTCGGATATTTTCCTTATGTGCAGTTAACGTAAAATTTTTGTAATTTATTATAGTGTTATATTCTAAAAAATTCTGCACCTAATATTCCATCTATATCCTCATTAAATTTATCTTTCTTATACTCATAATTTACAATTCGTTCGACAGTACAGCACTCTAATATCCTTTAGTAGTTTAACTATACTTTCGCGCCGTGGGGTTTAACCTAATTTTTACCGATGAATCTTTAAATATATTACACATTATTCAAAATCATGTGATTTTACTGTCGAGTAATCGCCGAATACCATTTTAACGTATCTAAAAACCGTTTTCTTATATGTTCATCTCCGTTTAATTTTGTTACAAATGGACAGGCAGTTTATAAATCGAACGTTTCCGTTTAATTCGTTTGTAATACTACACTTACATTTAATCTACTTTCCAATAATTAAAATCGCTATTTGTCCTGCAATTTGCACAACTTTAGAAAATAATTATTCAACTTCTTTTGATTTTAAAATTTTAAATGGAAGTCTTACTTTTTCTTATTAAACTCTACGAAAAATATCTAACTTAGTTTGTTACTATTTTGGTTCAGAATTATCATTTTTTTCTAATTATCGTTTTTTTTTTAATCTATTGAAAATACTTAAATCAATTTTAAAATTCAAGCAACGCATTCCATTCCTAACTGCCTATATTCATTTATTGTAAACGTGAAGAATGCCGATTTCTACATTGATCACTTTGTCTATTTAATAATTTTTACAAAATGTAAGTTACATATTTTATCTTACTTCGTACCTAATTATGCTACTCGTTTAATACCCTTTAAATTAATTTCCTAATCTTTAGTTTAAATAATATGCACTTTATTTGATATTGCCCTTCTTATGTGATTTTTAATTTAAATCGCTAATTGCCTTTTTCCAGTACATTACAATGAAATACACACATAAATAAATGTTCTATGTTAATTAACTAACTTTTGTTACTCACGTTCTTCTTTAATTATTTTGCCATCTCCAATTCCTTTATACTACCTTAGGGACACCTCAGCACTTCTTGATCTATCCGCAGCCAAAATTTATAGACCATTTTTATTTCCATGTTTTCCATGCACCTTGATATACACATCACAAAAGTCTAGGGTTATATGTTTTTTATCGATATAAATTAATTTCGTTATCAAATATTTCTGTCACTGATCAAGTATGCAAGTGGTATTCTTTGGGCTAGCGAAAGCAATTGTTCCAATAATAAACAAACAAATGAAAATATTTAAATGTCAATTCAACTAAAAGAAAACAATTCCAGGGATATTAAGGAATAATAAAAATAAAGCTGTAGGTACTCTAGAAGCTGACCGAAGAGGAGTTGATGTTACAGTAACTTTAAACACCTCTCAGAGTTTAAATTGGACTTCATGTTGGAAACTCTAAATTGGGTTGTGGTAATCAAAGGTGTACTTAGAAACTGTTACTAGTTGGTTAACAAAATTGGTTGGTGACTAGTTTCCAGAAATTGTCATCTTCAGACCTTAAATTATTGACAAACTTAACATCTTGTATGAAAACTAACAAACATAAGTGCGTTCGCTACTATGGTTAAAACGCTATAAAGCGTAAGGTTAAGCAAGATCTGGATATGTTTTGACGTACATATCAGAAGGAAAATTAGAAGCTACCTTTTACCTCAGGTTCCATCAAAGGATAGTTTCAATATTAATTAACAACAATCTAGTCAATAAACAAAGTTAAACAAATGAGATCTTGAAGAGGAACTCATAAGTACGTCAGAAAATTTTGATAAACAGCTTCCTAAAAAGAGAAGAGAATATGTCACACAACGTAGAACTGTATTAATTACCTAGTTATCTTAAAACAATACAATCTTGACAATAACCCATTACGGAAAAGAATAACAAAAAAATTCAAACTCATAATAATAACTTGTTCAATGAATTTAAATTGCACTTAGAATGCCTTATACACGACAAATCAATATCTGATAAAGATAAAAATCAGTTAAGTGCCTTGTGCTCTAACAGATTACAAACACTTAATTAAAAAAAGAAAAAGGTAATTTCAATAGTAGTTCGGTTAAAAAAATTGTAAAGAAATTAAAAGGTAATAATCTCATTTAAACTAAAGCTGACAAATGGATCGCTATAGTTATACTAGGTAAGACGAGTTATATCAACAAAGTTGAAGACTTCCTTAACTCGGGAGCATTCAATTTACTAAAATCCATTTTAATAGTTTTTCTCTTAAAATTAGAAAGTTTCTATCATCTAACCAACACATTCTCCTAAATTTCGAATTATGAACCCGAAGTTTCCTCTCCTTTATGCTCTTCCTAAAATCCATAAGACCCCGATGAGACCTATTGTGGCTTACAGAGAAACAATTTCTAAACTTTCCAATTGGCTAAATAACATGTTGAGATCGCATATCAGTTTTTAATTTCCTTATTCCATCGATAACTCCATTGACCTAACTCATTCACTTAAAAATCTTCACCTTAAAGATTCTCATATTATGGCATCGTTTGATATAGTTAACCATGTTGCTAGCGTTCCTGTCCCCGAATGCCTAGACATTATTAATAATTACCTTAACAACTCACAGTTAACAGACGTAGAATAATACTCTTTCAACAGCTGCTTAGATAACAGATGGTCTTTCGTTAATTGTATTAAAATTTTTTTTTTCTTAAAACTCTTATATTCAGGTAGAATTAAGTAATTAAACCTTATTTTGAAGTCTACCACATGGGTTGTTTTACGCCTAATTTTTTAAATTTAGAACTTTATATGGATTTATGGATGAGTTAATTAATCGCATTTGACAATTCACTCCTATATTTCAACATGGGTTTGAATTTTTTGTTATCCTTTCTGGTAATGTGTTATTGTCAAGATTTTAGTGTTTTAATATAACTAAGTAATTAATGTAAGTTCTACGTTAGTTTGTGACGTATTCTTTTTTAGGAAGCTGTTTATCAAAATTTTCTGACGTACTTATGAGTTCCTCTTCAAGGCCTCATTTGTTTCATTTTGTTTATTGACTGGATTGTTGTTTATTAATATTGAAGCTATCCTTTGATGGAACCTCAGGTAAAACGTAGTTTCTAATTTTCATTCTGATACGTATGTCAAAACATATCCAGATATTGCTTAACCCTACACTTTATGGCGTTTTAATTTAATTTATGTGTTTGTGCATGTTTAGACGACCACCAACAATTACAGCTAAACAACTGGTTGCACAGACTACCCATAATGTAACTGTATGCTCTCAAATAATTAGAACTCGATTACATGAAGCGGATCTGCATACCCGACGTCCAATAAGAGCGCCACCAATTCGGCATGGTAATCGAGCACGCAAAGTCGAATGGGCTAAGAAGCATTCTCTGTGGGCAGAACGGAAATGGTCTAGGGTTTGATTCACAGAGACGATCTGATAACTTGAAAAGGCTCAGATGTGTTCAGGAGGTCCCGTCTTACAAAGGAGGTGCCGTAATAATATAGTATGGTATCTGCATAGGCGGAAAAACAGAGTGGCTTGAAGATGAAAACATTTCTTTTTTACCGTGGCCTGGGCAGTTCCCAGACGTAAACGTTTGATTGAGCACGTGTGGGAGATATTCGGAAGTTGAATTGAATGTGAATTGGGTGAGATTCATACTCTGATTCAGCTTCCTGATACTTTTGTAAGACACTGGCAACAGTTATCGCAAGATCTAATAGATAATTTCAGTTCCCAGAAGATATTTAGCCATTTTAAACCAAATAGGAAGTAATACTCTCTTCTAAATTTATTTAACGAATACTTTAAGAGCTAATACCTAATAAGTTTCATTAAATATTTTTCAAACTGTATTCTTTTATTGTGAATTAAAAGTTCGATTTCGAATGTTGTAAAGTGTCGTATTGACTTATTATATGCAGACCATGTCCAAAAAACCAATTACTTCACAGTTTTATAATATATATCCTTAGACTTTTGTGATGTATACAAAATGATCCAAATGAAATGCGCACTATCGGTAACTTCTTTATTATTAAAGCTACAACCTCGGTTAAATTAGCAAACGTGTATAATTATTTCCGCTGTTCACAATAGTGGAGTTAAAAAAACAATGGAACATCGCGTTTTCAAATTTTTAGACAAAATAACATATTTAAATAGAAGACCACGAATATTATTATTTTTTAAGAATATCCATGAAGTTTGGAACAAAAGTGGTTATTATAAACTTTTTGTTAGCATTCAAAATAACAGAGTTATAAGAACCTAAACCTAAACTAATTTAGGAGGCTATGGAAACACATCACGACATTATAATATTACAATATAAGTTCTAGCTCTACAAATCTATTTAAGGTGTTCAAAAATTCCACCGTTCCTGAAGACATTCCTGTATGAACATCGTTTACACTTTTCGAAACTGCTCTGTCGTCTACTTGAAAAAATTCTTCTCGAACTGCATTTTTGAGAGCATTAACATTATTGTATCGTCTTAAATAAATGCGAGTCCATTAGTTTCAATCCACCTTCCATTAAAAAGATTATTCAGAAGATGACTATTTTCTCGATAGTTTTGAGCAGGTGCTCCATCCTGCTCACAGATGACATTTTGTCTGCTTACGACATCTATTTCATCTAAAAAAATTGCCCAAAATCTCTTGCATAAATTCCACATATCTTTCGCCGGTGAAGGAACTTTCATAAATAAAAAGTCCAGGAACTGTAGATGAAATTATCCCACACCAAACCTTAAAACTAAAACGAATCTGAGGAATCCCTTGACCAGTAATGATGTTTTTTTCTGTTAAACATTCCACAATTAGAAAAGTTTGACTCGTCACTCCATAGAATATTTCGATAATTATCAGCGTTTTGTTGACAATAGATAATATACCAATAGCAAAAAACCATTCTTCTTTGAGGATCTTCCGGGAGTAATGTTTCAACTGGTTTTTACTTATAGGGGAAGTATTTATGTTTCTTCAGTATTCTGTGACTAAGTAAGTCAAATTGGAATGTAAGCTTCAAAATAACGAATACCTTCTGTTTCAATTGCTTCACGAATTAGCAAATTCTTTTTCAACCCTTTTTTTAAACCATTCTCATTAGTTCTGAACTTCCGGTAGAGTTTTAGAAAATGTCGACGATTGGGTTGATCACGAAATGGATATAACTACTAGAAATATTCTTTTACTCTTAGTGAACACTTGTTACTTACCAAGTAAGCTTCCAACATAATTACACGTTTCACATAAATTAACGTCAAGTGTTTCTGGAGCCTCCTAAATTAGTTTAGAATTAGTTTAGGTTTAGGTTCTTATAACTCCGTTATTTTTCATCCTAACAAAAAGTTTATAATAAACATTTATATTCCAAATTTTATGAAGATTTTTAAAAAATAACTACATAACACATGGAGTTCTACTTAAAAAATGTTAGTTTGTCTAAACACTCAAAAACGCGGTGTTCAATTGTTTTTTTTTAATTCTACTATTGTAATCAGAGGGTATAATGTCCCAGGGCATTATGAAATTACTAAAGAAACAATGTATGCTTGGTGAAACTTTTATTAACATCAAATAAAAATGGCAAATAACACAACGTAAAAAAATAAATATTCTAACCATAAATCTAATAATTATACATCTATAACTCCAACTATATATCTAACTTTAGTAATATAAAAATTACAGTTTTCGAAGTGGCCTGAAAAGGTACTATTTGCATTTGAAACAGGACCAGCAGCCATATTTTTTGAAGTAGTGTTACATTCTCCTACTGTAGATCGTGAGCTATTGTTGCACTCTTTCAATCCCCAAGCCTCATCAAACTTTCTGTGTTACCTCCTTCGTCACAGTGTAAAGTTGCTCCATATGACTTAGCATTGAGTAAATACAAAAAAATCGCAATTTTAGCAGGAATACTCCCAAAGTGGTTTTTACCTTCGGTAATAATGTTAATTTTAGATATAATTATTTTACGTATTCCCAACGGGTTGTAATGTACATGGTTTATCTCGGTAAGACACAAAAATATATCTGCAGGTACTATACTGGGTCTTAGTGATACATAATGCCTAATAAGCTTTAATGCACACACTTCATTTTCCTCAATTACTACAAAACTTCGTTATTGGTCATTTTTGCTTTGAGGAATATCAATTAGTATATGACTTTCCATATCTCGAACATCTTTAAAACGCATATTCACCATTTCATCCCTTCGGCAAGCTCCAAATACGCCAATGATCGAAGCTACTTTTTCCAGCTAATATTTATCAGTAGCTGCTTCTTAAGAATGACTGGTTAAAACTTTTGATTTGTTTGGTTGATAATCTCTTCCTGTTTGCTTAACGAAAAGGTTCAATTGAACAAATTTCTCATTGGTTTTAATTTTTTATTTGCAATTAATTCTTTGCGCTGAATTGAAAATTTTGTCCAAAGAGCATTTGGAGAATACGACTCACTTAAATCTTCAAAGTAAACTAGCGTCACTGTTTCATTTGTGCCGCTTATTGAACATTTTTTAACCAATCTTTAAAATTGCGATATTCTTTTTCGTACACCATTTTTGTCTTTTGTGCTTCGACACCTTTTGCAGCTTTTAATAGCACTTCTTGGGAAAGATCTTCGGACAATATTTTTACCATAGCACAAAACGACTAAAATGATGTGGGGAAAATTAAAGTTTGTTTACAAAAAACAGAATGCATAGTTACGAAACCAAGGTGACAGACAAACTCGATTATATTTTTTGCAAAAATAAAAGTCAAACCCACTTTAAAAATACGCATGACAATAAATGTCAAAAATAAAATTCACTAAAAGGACTTTAAATATAGAAGGCACCACGGGTGTTACAGGTACAATGCCGTTGGGCGAGACGCCTTCGGGATGTACACTGTTGACCTCGGGGCATTATTATACCCGTAACATACTTGATACCTTAATTACTATTATATTGTCTATATATTTAGGACTTACGGCCGGTTTCATAATCCCAACTTTAAAGCCCCTTTAGCTAAAGGGACTTTAAATTTAAAGACAACTTTAAAGTCTATTTACAATTGACGCGTTTCATAATGACAAGCTCCCCTACTTTACAAGGTAATTAGTTTTAAGTTTCTCTTTAAAAATTATATCCTAGATTAATCTTCATGTGGTTCTACTAGAGGTCGATAATAATTCGGAAACTTTAACCCAGTCTGTATTACCCAGCTGCTCTTCAACTGAAGTACCTCAAAAGAAGCAAAGAACAGACTCGGATTGGAGTTCTTAGACTCCACGGTTATTAAAGAAAAGAAAAAACCCCAAATTAATTGAAACAATTTCCAGTAATTTGACGTTGGCCAAGGAATAATATTACAAAAATAAATCAGAATTTTTTAAATCTGAAAACAGTCGTTTAGACGAAGTGCACGAGAAAAAGATGCGCTTATTAGAAATAGAAATAAGCAAAAATAAACGTAACTGCATACATTGGTATAACTTTTTTAATAAATTATAAATTTGATCTAACAAAACACAAAATTATGTTAATGTTGCAATAATAATAACGTCCTAAATAATGCCAAAATGTCGGTCAATTAAGAGTCTTCTAACATTTCTGGCATTGTCATTACCATTATTGCCTTCAATGGCATTCTCATCTTCTTGCATCACATATTCAAAGTTATCCAGAAACAAATCATTCGTTGTGATGGATAGGTTGTGAAGCACACTGTAGCTACAATGACGCACATGGAGTTGTCGAAATTAAGTCGCATTCCAGTATTAAGTACCTGAAATCTCCTCATTAAATAGGGTTGCAGGCTATATCCACTGTCACCAATTAACACATATGATCCATATATGCCAGCCTCAAAATCTCGTTTAAACTGGCTATTATTTAAAAATTGTCTGATCGTGGCAAGATCCAGCCCAACAAACTTCTATATTACGAAATTTTAGCTGAGAATCAGCTACGGATTGAACGTTTAATGCAAAAAACCCCTTTCGGCAGCAAAATATTTCAGCATCTTCTCCACCAAGAGGTTGAATTTTAATTAAAGTGCAGTCAATTGCTCCTATTGTTTTTAGAAACCTAGCGATTTCATAACACTTGGCTGCTACTTCTTGCATTTCCTCCAAGTTTTCATACATGTTGATTTATCTTGGACACTGAGATGCAATGGCTCTGGAAACTCTTAAAACTATTCTGCTGGTCGAGCTTTTAGATACTCCCAAAAAATCACCAGCTGAAGTTAACAGACTGCCTGTGGCATAAATACGAAGAGCTAGCAGCAATTGATCCCTTGGTTGAATACATCTTCCCTAAATAATACAAAAAATTATGGTCATTTGTTATGAACTGTACATCTATATTTATTATGTAATACCTGTTGTATCATGTCTTATCAAGTGTTCGATTTGTTGAAGCAGATGAGAAACCGTCTCCTTCGTTAGACGAAATCTTTCGAAAAATTCAATTTGATCAGCTTCAGTCATCCAATTCTTACGCATTTTGAATGTTTTAGGGCGTCTTACATACAATATTTCTGGCTCCTAGTCGGCGGAACTACCTGAACTTGAAGAATCCAAAAAGCGTTGCATGTTTAAACTACAATTCACAATTACGGCGTATAAAACGCGAACTTTTCAGTTGTCATTTTAGGTAAGGTTATGAATACTTTTAGTTAAATGTCACTTTAAAGTGGCCCAACAGCAACTTTAAGTTAAAGATGCATTTAAAGTCGACTTTAATTTAAAGTGGAATTATGGGACCCAGTATGTGACTTTTAAAGTCCCCTTAACATTTAAAGTCACTTTAAATTGATTATGAAACCGGCCGTTAGATTATACATAGTTATTAAATTATTACGAATAATGGACAGGTTTGATGAAGAAAAACGTATTTAAATTTAGCTGTTACGTTTAATTAAATTCACTTAATTAATAGTGTCTCTGTTGCCACATTCTTTTAGATTTTATTATTCTGCATTAATTATTGATATTTCTATCGACTGCTCGGTCGAACGCAACACCCCTAGTTGCTCTGTGCGCGATCCTATGTATCAATATTCGAAATCTTTTATTGTACTTCTTCAGCATTTTTCAGTTTGCTCTACTTCCAAACAAGTGTACATAATTCCTTAAATTATTACTTATTAACCTGCATCGGTATAAAAATTCAAGTACACATAACCACGCCCAAATGACCCAAAAGTATACTGCTATAAAATTATTTCACATGCACATTCGTATCAGTAAAGTTGGTGTTTTGTCTAAATGGATGTAATTGTCAAATACCAAGCAAGCCAATAAAAAACATGTCACCAACATCAACATTACCAAAAGATTCAACATTCATAAAGCTTATGTAACCGCAGATTACTTCATAATCTGAGGGTATAGGTAAATTTTGCCTCACTAGAGCATCATCGTATTTCTTTTGGATGTTTTATTATCAAGGAACAGATTATATATATATATATATATATATATATATATATATATATATATATATATACAAGACATTTTTCTTTAAAACTTGTGTAAATAAACGTACAATTAATTCAACGTTTCGGAACGTCCTTTGTTCCCTTTGTCAAGATTTTATTTGACAATTACAGAAATTGAAATAAGGTAACTATTTTTAACAAGTACAAAATATGAAACAAGGTAACTAATTTAAATTTAATCTGGACGAGTGTGTTTGACTTCGGGTAGTAGGTCTAGTACATGATGTAGAAGGTGCAGAAGTGGGGACGCCAGGAATAGTTGCAGCATAAGAGTTTGAAATTTCTGGAAGATTTGGAGTTGGTTGAAATGTAGAATCAACTTGTTTAATGACATTCTTCCAAATTTGTGGCATTCTAGAAGTATATATATATATATATATATATATATATATATATATATATATATATATATATATATATATATATATATATATATATATATATATATATATATATATATATATATAATTATGTTTTTATTGCAAATAAGATTTATTTAAAAATAAATTATTACAATTAAAAACTATATAACTAACTATAAGTTAATATGAACTCTAACTATTGTTATCAATGCAGCGTCTTTTATAACAATCATTAATTTACTTAAGATAACCAACATCTCTAAGAATTGATGAATTACAATAACAACAAGTATGAAAGTTTGCATGTGATAATATTTGATGAAGCAATTAATATTTGATGTTTGACTATTGTTTACAGAATGATATGTTATACTAGCTATTTATATAATGATATATATTATACAAAAATACGGAGAATATAACTCCTTTCCCCTTAAGACAGAATGTCCTCATTCTGCGAAGTTATCTGTTTTAAAGGAATCACTTCTTTATCCTGTCTTTGTTTCCTAATTCTATTACGTATCTTATTTCTAAATACATAGATCCAAATACAAATGCACTAAAGGATTCTTCTTTTAAAGTTTTCAAGATTTCTAAATGTTTTGGTTCTAGTTTTACAGTCAAGTCAGCTTTATAATTATTAATTTCTATAGGATTCTTGTAAGTAAAATTAACAAATGTGCTTTCAAAAGTTTGATCA
The DNA here is from genome assembly GCA_036346205.1 of Vesta saturnalis. NCBI lineage: Eukaryota > Metazoa > Arthropoda > Insecta > Coleoptera > Lampyridae > Vesta > Vesta saturnalis. Next base: position 5,456,297 of record JARFJB010000001.1, read on the forward strand.
TCTATTGTTAATTTGCAATTGCTTCCGTATGATACAAAAGCATTAAAAATTACTTTAAAGTTATTAATTTCGTTGTGACATTCTTCAATTATTTCTAAATATTGTTCAACTGATACTAAAATCTTTCCGTTGTCTAATTGAGCATATAACTTATAATTGTTATTGACTACGGCGTATATACAATCTTTGTTATAAGTTATGGAACACTTATTCGTTTCTGTTCTTTCAAAACACACTATTTGTTTTTCTATAACTTTACACTTTTCATTAGTCCATAGTTCTTTTCTTACACCTTGAAGATAATATTGGAACGTCGGTATTAGCACCTTGTTTTGCTTATCAGGTATCGGGTAAATTCTTTTGAATTGGAATATTGAGGGATTGAGGATGGGTATATACAATATACATGTAATTGAAAATTCCAGTATTTTAAAAATATAGGTTTTATCTAATTCAGTCAACTCCGTCTTTTTATAAATTAATCTTAAATGGTCGATAATTTCAATTATTTCTATAACATACATAATTTCGAGATTTGGTATTTCATAAAACGCTAAATAAATTGTTCTTTCAATAGTTTGAAGGATGCCAATAATTTGGAACTTAAATAATTATTGTATTGAATAATTAACTGTGTGTCAAGAATACTGTTCACCTTGTTTAATTCATTACCAAATAAATCAGTGTTGTTCTGGATTGTTTCCAAGTTTTTGGAGTACCTTTCAGTGGTCTGATTAGTAAATGAAGTGTATTTATCTACCTGTTAAATAGTTTTATCTTGATTTCTATATAGGAATTGAGATTTTTATTAATTTCAGTTAAATCGTTGTTGTCAGGGTTGCCAGTAATATATTTTATTGCTGTACCAATAATATTAGCAAGATCACGTTTTTTAAGTTTAGATAATTGTTTTTCTATTAACTTACAATTTTCTTTTAACACATGGACTAATTTCTGGATCATGACGTTTGAATTTTTGTCTAAAATTACTACCTTACTTAATATTTGAAAATAACTTTAATTCTAAATCTGTTATATTAATATAGAAGTAAAACTTATGATAATTATCTACTAATTTGGCTGGGCCTATGTCCTCGGTAATGTACCCATTTTTATTTTCAATTTGAAGGCCCTGGTTCTGAATTGCCTGACAAATCCTGCAAACAAAATTTCTTTTTAATACGTTTCATTTTTCTTATGTGTATGTTCGCTAGTCCATTTGAACTTTCTCTGAGCCCTTTGATATTATTTTTATTAACGGATGTTATATTTACTTTATCGAAGCACGAATCTGTTTTTCTAATTCTTTTCCGTGTAAAATAGGCTACTGGTTCATTTATTTCAATGGTTGATTCTTTATCTCTATTTTTCTTTTCTAGAGTCTTAGTGCCCTTTTCTAATTGTTTGTGATATAAGTGTTCGTAGAAGGGTAACAATTCGGTTTTTCGCTTTTCGTTGTAGTTTTCGTACACAGTTTTGTTTAAATCAATTTCATGTGAATTTAAGTTTTCCTAACGCCCATGCAGTAGAGTGAAAGGTGTATAACCCGTTGCAGAGTGTATATACTGATTGTACATTAATACGGCCGATATCATTGAATTTTGGGGACTTTCGTTTTTATTTTCAATCTTGATTATTCTTAATTTTTCTAAAATGGCGGAGTGTACTCTTTATATTGGAGAGTTACTGTTACTGTTATAGCTAGTAGCGAAATGCAATTCGATTTTGAATAAAGCGCAATATTCTTGGAAGACCTTATTCTTGAACTCGTTTCCTTCGTCGCAAAAGATTTCCTTTGGGTAACCGTGGTGCGAAAAATAGTGTCTCAACTTATTTAACACTGTTAATCCTGATAGGTCTGTTATGTAATAGGCTTGTGTATCGTGAAAAGACGTCTATTATTGTTAAAAATTTGTTTCCTTCGAAACTAAATGTATCAATGTGTACTACGTCGAAAGGTTTCCTTGCTAGTAAAGGTCCAGAAAATTAAATTTTATATGGATTTTTATCGTAGTTACTAACGTTACAAGTTTCGCATTCTTTAATTACTTTTTTTATCGTGGTTTTTAAGGTAGTCCAGTAATATTTAGTTTTTAAGTGATTACAGGTTTCTAGTATGTCATTCTGATTATTAGAATGATATTTATCTATTACTTCGAATTGTTCATTCGATTGTTCTATATCTTTTGTTAGAAGGTTGCTTTTAACACATTTTATTTTGTTATTGAATAAATTTCTTGTTATTTCTAAAAATTTAGATTCTAATTCCTTATCTTTAAAGTATATTCCGTATAAGTTTTTGCGATCTATTATTTCCTTTAACATTCGCGAAATGTTTTCCAGTTCGTTACCTTGCCTAATTGCAACAACATAGTTATGTTTTAAGAATGGTCTTTGATATTCTATTTTATATTGATCTCCTAGTTTTAAGATTACGCGATACATGAAATGATTTACTGGATTCTCAGAGATTGGTACTGACAATATTGGATTTTCAGTAGATGTATGTTGTGTATTATTCGATTGATCATCTTGTTGTCTGTTCAATGATTCTTCTAAATCATCGGACGAAGGGTTTTCGTCGACATTTGGGATTATTAACATAAGGTCTAGTCCTGTATCGTTTGAGGTTTCCTTTGTATTTATTTCGATTCGCGATAACGGATCGACTACTAAATTTTCTTTGCCTTTTTTGTATTGTATTTTGTAGTCAAACTCTTCGAGTCTCAATCTCCATTTAATTAGTCTGGAATTTGGATCCTTAAGGGAAAATAACCAAACTAGCGACTTATGATCTGTTTCTATTATAAATTGATTTCCGTAAATGTATGGCCTAAAATGTTTCGCGGTTTCTACTATACGTTGCAATTCACGTTCGATAGTTGAATAATTGCGTTCAGCACTATTTAAAGGCCTCGAGTAAAATGCAATTGGTTTGTTATTTTGCGATAAAACTCCTCCTATGGCTACACTGGATGCATCGGTTGTAACATGACCAGTTTTTTCAAAGTCTGGATACGTTAATAATGGTGCATTGGTTAGCAATTCCTTGCCTTGATAAAATGTTTGCAAATAATTTTGATCTGTGACATAAATCTTTGAATTCTTTTTAAGACATTTGGTAAATGGTTGTTCAAGTTTAGCAAAGTTTTTTATAAATCTTCTGTAATATCCTGCAAGTCCAAAGAAAGCTCTTATTTCTTTTAGTGTTTTCGGAAGTGGGTATTCTTCTCAAGCTTTAAATTTCGCGGGATTAGGTTTTATACCTTCTGGTGTAATTACGTGTCCTAGGAAGGCTACTTCTTTACACAAAAATTCCGACTTATCTAGTTGAACTTTTAAATTATATTCTCTTAATTTTTCAAATATCTGTCTAATATGTACTGAGTGTTCATGAAGTGATTTTGAGAAGATTACAATATCGTCCATGTATACAAAACAGAATTTATATAGGTATGGGCGTAAAATATTGTCCATTACTCTTTGGAACGTACTCGGGGCGTTTTTAATCCGAACGGCATTCGAACGTATTCGAAATGACCATTGTTTACCGAGAAAGCAGTTTTTTTTTCGATAGAATCATGATCTATTTCTATCTGATGAAATCCTTGGGTAAGATCTAAGGTAGAAAAGTACATGCATTTTCCTAGATTGTTCAATATTTCGTCAATTCTTGGGAGTGGATATTTGTCTTCAACCGGTTTTTTCATTTAGTTTCCTATAGTCTATAACAAATCGCCATTTTTTTTCCGCTCGCATCTGGTTTTTTGGTACAATCCAAACTGGTGAACAATAAGGTGGAATACTTGGTCTAATGAGTTTGTTATCAAGCAGTTTTTGAATTTGATTTTGGATTTAATGTTTCAGTTGATGTGGGTATCGGAATGATTTACAATAAACTGGTTCGTTATCATTTGTTCTGACGTGTTTTACAGCATTGGTAGAAGTTAAGTCTCAATTTTCGTTGTAAAAGGTGTCTTTATATTTCTTGCCCAAAGATATAATTTCGGTTTTTTCGTCTAGATTAAGATGACTAGTTCGAATGACAATTGGAATATCAATCTTAAAATTTTGAATTTTTGGATTTACTAAATCAACATTGGTAAAAGATTCTACCTCGTATTGTTGTTAAAAATTTATCTCTACTTCACGTTCTTCTTCAAAAATAATAGAGCAAATGCCATTTTCTGCAACGGCAATTGATTCTGCAATAATGTAACTGTCTAATTTAATTTCTGGGATTCTAACTGGTCCTCGATCGACATTTACGGGAATTCTAACACTATTTTTAACGATTAGTTTACTGGTTTAAAATTCTTCGGGTTTAGTTCCATAAAAGCGGTGTTTTAGAATTACCTATCTCTTATGTTTGATTATTATTATTAATCGTAGCTTTAAGTTTTTGGAAATCTTCACTTCCTATTAATGCGTTAAATCTATCATGCCATTGTATTATATGAAAATTAATTTTATTATCAAGTCCAAATTCTTTTAAAATAGGATATGATAGATTCTGATTATCGGTCATCGTATTATTTAAACTTTTAACAGTAAATGGTTTAAAAAAAAATTCTTTTTAATGTTTATAGGCGGGACCCGGATTTATGATTGAATTAAAAGCTCCGCTATCTATTAAAATCTTTAATCTTAAACTAGGAATCGTTATGAATGGTAGTTTTGGTTTGCTTGTTAGCGAATTTAAATCTAAATTTGTGGTTCCGAGGCAGGTATTCGAAAATTTTCAGTGGATTCAAATAGGGTTTCAGGAAAATGTTCAGTAAATTCAAAAGTTTCAGGGTTCTGGTAATCTTCTTGATTATCTTCGTTGTTTTCCACTATTGCTATTGATTGTTCATCGTCTTGAAAATTGTAAAATTCTTCGGAATGAAAATAGTTCGAAGGGTTAGGTGAATTAATGGGCTGTCGATTTGGTCCGCCAGTATTTCGTGTGGATATTGACATCGAGGTTGGTTTTGACTCAGGTTCCTTCTTGTCAAATACTATAATTTGTGAACACTGGTCTCGTTTGGAAATTTATCGCACCACGCGGAAATTGATTTTGATCTAGATTACGGTTTGTAAATTGTGGTGAAGGTTTATAAAAATGATTTGCGTTTGCCCGTTGAAACTGTTTTGGTTGTTGAGTTTTATTCGAGAAATTATTGAATTGTCTAGTTGTCGATGGTTTTTGTCGAACCAAATTTAGAAAATTGACCTGTTGTTTGTAATTAGAAGAGTTTCTTAACTGAAGGAAACGATCTTCTAGTGATTCTACATTTTTATAAGATATAAAAGACCTATGTGGTTCTAATAAACCTGCCATCTAGGTGAATAAAGCCTTTTTTGTATAAGCATTAGTTTTATAATTTTTAAGGTTAACATCTGTTTCATTTATGGTTACTTGTTCTAACAACTGTTGCAATTTACTTTTAATGTTTTCATAATATTTATCGTAAGTTTCGTTTGTTAATTGAATACACGTTATTAAATAATTTTCTAGTAATGTTTCGTTTCTAGGGTCGCCGAAACGATTTATTAATGTTTTATTTACCTTATCCCAAGTAAGCAATTTAAAATTACTAAAGTATCTCTAGCAGTACCAACTAATTTGGAGCAGCAAATTTCGAACAACAATTTATTTAATGTACAGTTTTCGTTACCTGGTGAATTATTTCTATAATTAGCTATAAATTTTTCACACTGTTGTATGAAATATGATAAGTTTCTACTTCCCCCTTCATATTGAGGAATCATTTCTTTAGCCATATTTATTTCAGTATAATTTGCCATTATTATTTGATTATCATTTAATTGATTATCAGAATCGGAGTTACTTGAATCACTCGATATTCTTATAGGTGATCTATCGCAGTCAGTCATAAAAGATTCCAACACGTATATTGTAAAAAGAAAGAAAGAAAAAGGATGTTATTAAGTACAAAACTAAGGTTGCTAATAGCATCTCAGGTATACCTTGCGGTTGAGAAGTACCACAGCGGTTGAGGATTCTCGATGGATGGTGTTGCTATTGTTGCAGACTCTGGTTTTTGTTTCCTAAGCGTCGTCTTCATTTGAGGTCCGTTGAAGGGCAAAGTACCTCGGTAGGCCAGATGGACAGTCTTACCAAAATTTGCTTAGCACGATGATAAATAATAATGGTATACACAATAAAAATTTTAAAATCACCGACACTGCATTATATTATATAGAGCCGTTTGGGTATGCTGTTCGCAGCACCAATTATGTTTTTTATTGCAAATAAGATTTATTTAAAAATAAATTATTACAATTAAAAACTGAGACCTCACTAACTATAAATTAATATGAACTCTAACTATTGTTATCAATGCAGCGTCTTTTATAACAATCATTACTTTACTTAAGATAACTAACATCACTAAGAATTGATAAATTACAATAATAACAAATATGAAAGTTTCCATGTGATAATATTTGATGAAATAATTAATATTTGATTTTCGACTATTGTTTACAGAATGATAAGTTCTACTAGCTATTTATATAGTCTCCAAAAATGCCGGCCCATACATTTAACGAAAATTTTATTTGGTTTCTTATAGGCCTATTTTCTCTTGGATTTTGTATTGCCCAGATGTGTTTTGTATTTCTGTTAAAAATACCGCAGTTAGAAAATTTACTTTCATCATATAACATTATATAAAAAATTCGCGTAATTTTGTAATTGCTGACGCAACCAATTGCAATATGTTAAACGACGTTCTGTGTCTCCTGGCCTTAGGCAATGAGAAATGTGTATTTTAAAGGGTTTATAAAGAGTGTGTCTGAGGGTTCTCCATACTTTTAAATGAATAATTCCTGGTAAATTAATATTCAAACAGATTTCTGTCGTTGATTTATGTGGGTCGTTATTAATCCAGCATAATTTAAAAAATATATTATTGTAACTACGAGTATAGCTTAAAAAAATTAAACAAACCTCAGCTGTAACGGCTTCTGTGTCATTTTGTCGCAACCGGTTACCATATTTCTTTCTAGGTTTCTCGAATTCTCCAAATTTAGTTAAATTCCGATCTAATTTTTGAAATAAGGTTCTATGCGGCTGCTCTTTTTCAGGATATTCATTCAAAACATTTCACACGCTCTTTCAGAGTTGCGCTTACACGTATGATAAATTTTGATCATATTACGTTTATCTTCATTTGAGAAGGGCATACTGAATAACAGGCAATAACTCAAATCAGAAAAATTTAAATAATTACTGTCAGTTCTTTAGTATCTGTTTGTTTCTTAGCATATTATTCACGGCAATCTTTATAATTACAACTAATTCCTCTTTTTTAAAAGTGTTTTGGCAAATGTTGAAAATGAAGATATTAATGTATTATCCCTGTAATCGCAATTGTGAAAGACTTTGGCAGATGAAATTATTTTGAATGAATATTCTAAAAAAAATTATATCGGAATTTATCTCAATTTTGAGCAGTGGGGGAGACACGTAGAAATAAATATGGTCATTAAAAAATGTTTTATTATAATGAATTATGGTTTAAAAAATGATTAAAATAACATAGAATTGAGGGCAAATATCTTCAATGGATTTAACTTCTTGAGAAGAAGGGCAGTACAAAATTTTGCGAGACGGATAGATTTTTGACTTGCGGCTAATCCAAGAAGGATGCGGACCAATAGGAAACAAGCTTCCAATGTATAGTATCATAATAGTTTACATAACAGTTTCGACGTCAAACACGGGAAGCGCTGGTGGCCTAGTGGAACTTTGTGTGCCTGACACGCGGGTGGCGTAGGTTCGATTCCCGTCTCATGCACTTTTTTTTTAATGTTAGGTTACAGTAGTTTTGTTTATCTAATCTACTTTTGTTAGGTTACTGTAGTTTTTGTTTTTTTTTCTATTATTATTTCACATTAGAACGTCAGATTTTAAAGCGCTCCGCACGCGCGAAACAAGGAAACGCGTGATTGGGATTCTAGGATTAGCCACAAGTGATTTTTATGTACAAGAAAACGGAAATGTTTTTGAACATCTACTCTAATTTTTTAAAGTATAATATTCATTTTTGTTTTGGTTGTTCATACGAATTCTTAGGAATTAATTTGTCTAATAACATTAAACTCGTAATGTTTTAATTCTGACGCAACAACTTATGGAGTATGTATGACCAGACATGGTCGCATGGTAATACTTTAAATAACTAGGTGAATTTTGCAGGGTCTAACGACACTTAAAGTCTACGATAATTCAATAAACATTGAAGAAGAATTTTTCAAGATAAAACGTCTGGATCTTTTTCGAGGTGAGGCAGTACAGTATTACGGATTATTAATGCAAAAAATATAATAAAATTTCCAGGGCCGTATTTAAAAAAATGAAGTTGATGATGGTCCTGGAAAGACGAAACGTTACATATAAAAATTGATAATGCTATTTGATAGAGGGCAAAAAGTTGCCACGAGGAAAAATTTCGTTTTTTCAAATATTTCGAAAACTAATCATGGAGCCTTATTTTTTAGAGCCATAATGTTTGAGATCCTGTATATATATATATATATCATATATATATATATATATATATATATATATATATATATATATATATATATATATATATATATATATATATATATTACAGGGTTATTAACGTTACTCGACACGGAAGATTATGGCCAAACTTTCAAAAAGTTTTATTTTGAAGTTAATGTAGGCCTACATGCGGTACATTTAAAAATTATTTTCGCAATGTACAGGCTGTTCCAAAAGTATGAAACATATCAAAGTTGCAATTTTCTCAATAGAACACCTTATATATTATTGCACTTTTAGTTTCTGCGATCAAAATAAGCATGAGTTTTACTAAGAATTACCCGACTTAAACCTTACATGTTTTGAAATATTTAGCATTATCTGAAAATGTTGTAATAATTTTAAACTTTTAAGTTTTCAAGTATTCACTTTTTCGTCAAATAAACTTTACACTTAGCTTAACTATTTGATTATGTATCATGACGCACTGAATAAAACACTGACTAACATATACAAAGTGTTTATAAATCATGACCCAAAAATTTAAAGTTTTAAATAGGAATAAGCTGATTAGTTTAAATAGAACACCCTGTATTTTATATAAACAGCAAATGTAGAATTTAATTCCCCATCGAATACTATAACACTGTCATACGTCTAACTCTTCTTGTTTTCAAGGAAAATGCACATTTTCAGAAAGCAAGTTTATTTAAACAACTTATCGACACGAAGTATGGTAAAACATATTATTATTGAAACCGAGAACTTTAAGTGCATACTTCCTTTACGATTTTGTGAATACTTCTGGCTGAGAAAGACGTGTACATCACCAGCGCCGGAACTGTAGGAAAGACAACTAATTTAACATTTCTGTAAAAAAAAAATAATAACATATCTATGTATAATTGTTTGGGAATAAATTATATATTTTTTATTGCAATAAAATGTCTTCTAATGTCTTCTAATGAAGAATAGGTACATCATAATGAAGAGAGTTGCTATTGATGAGACTAAAAAAATTCAGCGTATAATATGGTGTCTGCAGATTTTTATATATTGGCTAAGCTCTTCAAGGTTAAAATTTATTGGTATCATATTACAATTCATACAAACCAATTTTCAAGGTTAAAGTTTATTGACAAGGTGTTGAGAAGGTATCATATTACAGTTCTTATATTAGGTTCTTAGAAATAGCAAAATAAGCATTCTTAACCAATGACTCATGTAACTGGCTTTGTGCATACATAGGTCAAGGTGAGTATTGTCGGACTTTGTGCATGCTCGGTATTGCTCGGGTATCCTCATGGAGTCTACTCATCTATATAAGTTGAAGTTTTATAATCACATATCATTCGCTTCGATATCACGTTTTTCTAAAAAGTATATATGTGAAATCACTGTTTTTGCACAGTAAAATCGCTTACGTGTTTACTATTGTAATAGTGTGTGTAAACCTAATCAGAGAATCAGTTCTATTTGTTTAAGTGTAGCATGTAGAAATACTGCACGATTGCATTAGCTCATATACAACGCGCTAACCAAGACAAACAGACAAATATTTCCATGGCACACCTTAGATAGTAAATTTCAAAAACAAGCTGACTGGTTAATTCACAACCACCACTTTATCATGTGGGAATATGGATATACTCCTCCACATCTATTCCCTCGTATACTTATCAACAACATATCAACAACAGATGAGGTGTACGCTAAAGGACGAGAGAAAGCTGATTATATTCAAAATCTTTAAAGCTATATATATATATATATATATATATATATATATATATATATATATATATATATACAGGGTGACAATTTTTATCTAATCTTTATTATTATAACAGCTACAGAGTCGGTTAAATTAGCAATATTGGGCAGAATTTCAAGACCAATCAAATGACGTTTTGAGTTTTGACCAGTGTTGCCAACTTTCGTAGTTATTTAGAAAAAACTAAAAATGAGCCGAATTTTCAAACTCAAATATCTTTGAAACCGTTGCAAATAAAGCTAAAATACAAGAGAAGTAATTGATAGATATTTTTACAAACTTTAAGATAAGCCTATTTTTAAATTTATTTTGCATTTCATTTTTGACATATAACACAAAGTTACTTTTTTTTTAATGGAACGTATAGTTTATTTTACTCCTATTAAACAGTATATGTTTTACTGATTTTAAAAATGTATAGTTTACCTTATTTATAACAAGTAGTTTTCTTGTAATTTAATAAAAACTGTAAAGTTAAAATCGAGTATCAGTTTTAAAAAATAGAGCGCCTTGAAATGAAACAAAACAAAACAAATTTGACACTTGCATTTTTATTTATGTTTATTTTATTTAAATTAAAATTCAAATAGTATTCCTTATTTAAAAAAGGTGATCTTCTAAAAAATAAATATGGAGTATTCCTGTGCAGAAAAGTACGATATGTTATTTTGCTATTATATTTCTAGTCGTGATGAAAATGCAGCGTCGGAAATGTATTTACAGAGGCACATGGAAAGAAGGGAACCTGCTGAAAGATTATTTCTTAAACTGGAAGCTAATTTAAAGCAATACGGGTCTTTCAAAAAACCAAAAAACGCAAAAAAATTTAATGAAGAAACCGAAGTAAATGTTCTGGCTTATAATAACGTCAAACCGACTGCATCTGTACGGGAAATTGGACTCGAATGTAATACGTCAAGAGAAGAAGCACGCATAATCTTGAAACAAAATAACTTCAAAGATTACCGTCACCACGTTGGAAATACATTGTATCCTGCAGATTTTGAAAGACGATTAAATTACGCTACCTGGTTTATTGAAGAGCATCGAAGAAACAATGACTTTTCTACATCAATTTTGTTTACGGACGAAGCCAAGTTTACCAACAATGATTTATTTAATAGAAAAAATCACATTTACTGGGCTCAACAAAATCCTCATTTAACTGTAGAGAGACCAGATCAACATGTTTTATCAATACACGTATGGTGCGGTATTTTAGGTACTAAAAAAAATCATTGGTCTATATTTTTTTGAACAACATTTAAATGCTGAACGCTACCTAATGTTTTTAAGAAATGAATTTGGAAATATGATGGATGAAGTTTCATTACAATTAATACGCGCTTTTCATTATTTTCAACAAGATGGAGCTCCTGTTCACAATGTAAATGTTGTTTCAAACTTTTTAACAGAAAGATTTAATAACTGGATTGGTACTCATGGTACTATTCCATGGCCTCCTAGGTCTCCTGATTTAACCCCTCTGGATTTTTTTTTGTGAGGAACAGTTAAAGACACTGTTTATAAAACTAAACTACATAATGTCGAATATCTAAATGATAAAATAAGAATAGCTATTGCAGCAGCTAGACCTAATACCTTGTTAAAAGTGCAAAATAAAATATTGCAAAGATGTCGTATATGTGTTGAAAACCATGGTGGCCATTTTGAAATCTTGTTGTAATGTAGTACTTAGGTATTTCTTTTGTTTATAAATATTTATGATTGGTTGAAATTTTATAAACTTCAGCATTAATAAAGTTCGTACTCGTAAGTTTTTCACAACTGACGATTATTGTGTTATAGATTTCTTTTGTTTTATTTCATTCCAAGGCGCTCTATTTTTTAAAACTGATACTGTTTAATTTTACAGTTTTATTAAATTACAAGAAAACTACTTGTTATAAATAATAAACTATACATTTTGAAATCAGTAAAATATGCTATTCAATAGGACTAAAATAAAATATATGTTCCATTTAAAAAAGTAACTTTGTGTTATATCTCAAAATGAAATGCAAAATAAATTTAAAGATACTTAAGTCTTAAAATCATAATTACTCTTTTATTTTAGCTTAGCAACGGTTTCAAAGATATTTGAGTTTGAAAATTCAGTTCATTTTAGTTTCTTCTAAATAACTGAAAGTTGCAACACTTTAAAACTCAAAACGTCATTTGATTGGTCTTGAAATTCTAAATATTGCTGTTTAACCGACTCTGTAGCTGTTATAATATCAAAGTTACCATAGAAGCTTAGCTAAAATTGTGACCCTGTATATATGTATTATATATATATATATATATATATATATATATATATATATATATATATATATATATATATTTAATTTAATTGCTTATTGTTTAGGAATTTTGGAAATGTTTAGAAAGAAACGATAAAAATTGATTAGTTTATTAATTAGCTATACTTACTGCAGATTCGTCATAGTGTAGCATATTACGCTTTTTATCATTTTTCCTCTACTTTACTGAACTGTTCAACAACGGTAATACAATAATTCAATATAATTTACACCAAAGATTCGATTATGTTTTTACCATTATTGTTTGGATTTTTTTAATAGGTGCACAAGTACTAATTAACATTACAATTGCAAAATACAGCTTATTAGTATAATATCAGGGAAATATACAAAATATACAAAATATAACCTTCATATTAACAATATGAAACGTAAGATTTACAACAGACTTATTTCACGCTAACACTTGACGTTTTATAGGTTTGTGTAAAGATATTATCAAAACAATTAAAAGCACAAAGCTTATCCGCCTTTTGGGGAGCCCATTATGAAATGGACTTTAGTGAGAATTTCTACGCAATAAGGGAAATCTCAAGGCATAAATTTCAATTTGGGTTTTAGTAGGCAAGTGAGGGGAATTTCTTGTTGATGTATATTTAAGATTTATATCACAGGACAATTACTTCATTAATTCAGTAATGCATATTTATGTTTTAAAAATGCAGTAACTACAATATATTCTCTATAACAAATATTTCGCTTCGATGTCCTATTTTGTAAAAAAAAATGTTGAATGTACGAAATTGTTAAAAGAAGCTTAAATAACTGGGCATAGCAAACTTTAACATTATTTGCCATGATCTACCAATAGTATAAATCGTTTTAACACTTTAAAACAATTAAGACTTCAGTATAAATCGTATTCAGAACTATGGTTTCCCTTTAGCTTTATTCAGCTTGGGAAAGTGAAGTTGGAAAGAACAATTTCTTATAACTGTCAATTTGGGAAGGTGTCAGTTCACTAGTTGACCACGAGATGTCGATAACTAGTCGTTCATGTTTTGTTCAACTTTGATACTGGTATCAGAATTCTTTACCAATAATCTGGAAATTAAGATCAAAAATTATTATAAGTTTTGGAACGAATAATAACAATAATAAGGTCAAAAGTAGTTATAAATTATGAAGAGTGGGATATAAGAAACGTGTTTATGATTAAAGGCTGTAATAATTTTAGGTAGAAATGAATTACGTTAGCTCATGGGGATTCTCAAGGTCGGTCACACACACATATACACCGCTGTCTTTCTGACTTTTAATTAATGTACGTAAAGCTAATTAGAAGCAACTAATGAGGTATCGTAAGTGATATTTCGAATGTTGGCTTTATTGTTCGAAATGCAGGACATTATACAGAATGATCTACCTGGATTGTGATAATTAAAGAATGTTTACAGTAATTCTCACAGTCGCAGTTAAATTATTAATAGATATATTCGTATTTTAAGCGAAAGTTCTATAAATGTAGATTTCCAACAAGGGGTGTTCCGAGTGTAGTAGATTGGATAGATAGATAGATAGATATTTTATTCATGTATAACATAAAATCTACACAATTGTCACGATCATCTAAGTATATATAACAATATTAGGAAACGTTATAAAGAACGATTACATATACAGGGTGGCGCATTAGTGTGACAAAGTCCCATATCTCCTTTATTTAAAGAGATACAAAAAAAAATTAAATACAAAAGTTGTAAGATGTTCTGTTGCATATTCCAAAAATATTTTTATTATGCAGGGTAGATCATAAAAGCTTAGAAGTAATTTTAAATTTTTTTTAAATAGAAAACCCTATCTATTATTACATATTTAGATTCTACATACAATTTTAGACACATTTTATGTATAATGTCCTATACCTAAGTCTAGCCGTTTTTACAAATTCAAATTTTTGTCAAAATGACGTTTGCAGGCCAAAACATAGGTGGAAATCTTTTCTAAACGAAGCCTTTATCAATTAGTTATGGTTGGTTTCCTTGGAAATGGGGACCTACTCTAATGGGCTGTATTGATATTTTGTCATACATTCATACAGGGTGATCAAAAATGGATAATAAAAAGTAGATTCAAAAAAACCTATAAAGTCATTTTTTTTAATGGAAACCCCTATTTTTTAATTCTATCTTATTTAGCATTAAAAATAAGGGTGACTTTATATAGAGTGTATTCCAAAAATTGTAGTTTTGAAATAGTCACAATTTAACATTTTTTTATTGTAAAAAGGCTATACGGATTTCAAGTTTTGTTGTTAGTTGGCCGTGACGGCGAGGCGTGGCATATAAAAATAATAGAGATCATCAGAAACGTCATTATTTATTGTCAGTTGATAATTTGTGTGATGCATTAGTGTATTTTATAGCAAATTGATTAAAAACTTGAATTAAAATTTTGAATAATAAATTTTTCGCAAGCCGAGATGATTGATATGATTTTTATTTTGGGAGCTAGTGATAAGAATACGCTCTTAGCAAGAAGACTGTATCAACAACGGTTTCCTGAGAGACGGCAACCTGAAAGAAGGGGATTTGAAAAGCTTTTGGAGCGTTTTGAAAGAACTGGCAATGTGTTATATGAAAAAAATACTAGGGAAAAACGTGCACAGACTGCGGAAAATCAATTAAATGTACTATTAACAGTTAGCGAAAATTTATATATTGGACAACTACCCATTTCTCAGCAGGTTGGTGTTGAACGACGTACGGTACAGCGGATATTGAAGTCTCAAAAAATGCACCCCTATCACATTCAACTACTTCAAGAGTTGGTTCCTGAAGACTATCAAAGACGACTGGAATTTTGTCAATGGGCTCAAAACAAAATAAACCAACAAAGAAATTTTGTTCATTTGATTTTATTTACAGATGAGGCCACATTTCATAGAAACGGAAGTGTAAACAGACACAATTTTCATTACTATTCCACCGAAAATCCACATTTTGTAAGATAACTTCTCAAACTAGATGGTCTTTAAATGTTTGGGGAGGTGTTGTCGGTAATCATGTAATTGGACCATATTTTTTTGATCAACGAGTAACAGGGGAAGTATACTTAGACTTTCTGCAAAACCATCTACCTAATTTGTTACGTCAAGTGCCACAGGATACGCAACAAGAAATGTGGTTTCTTCATGATGGGGCCCCAGTACAGGTCCGATAATAACCTTTTTAAATGCTAGATATCCAGAATGTTGGATTGGGAGGGGAGGGCCTGTTTCTTGGTCTGCTAGATCCCCAGATCTTACTAAAATGGACTTTACCGCCTACAAGAAAGGAAGACATGAAGATTAGGATTAGAAACTGTTTTCAAAACAATAGTGTTGAAATGTGTAGAAATTTAAGCAGTGAATCTGTGTATTCAAGAAAGAGGCGGACATTTCGAACAACTTATTAGGTAGTACGTATTTGACGTGTTTCTAGTACTTTTATCTGTATAATTAGTTACAGGTTTAGTTACATTAGAGGTGTTAAGTTTATGATTAGGATTAGGACATAATTTGTTGAGTCAAAAAAATATTGTCTTTACTTTAAGTTCGTTTAATAAAATAATTATTTATATGGGGTTCAATAAATTGTAATATTTCGATCTGAAGTGCTCGATTTTTTTTACAATAAAAAAATGTTAAATTGTCATTATTTCAAAAACTACAATTTTTGGAATATACACTCTTATACAAAGTCACCCTTATTTTTAATGCTAAACAAGATAGAATTAAAAAAATAGGGGGTTTCCATTAAAAAAAAATGACTATAGGTTTTTTGAATCTACTTTTTATTGTTCATTTTGATCACCCTGTATGAATGTATTACAAAAATATCAATACAGCCCATTGCAGTAGGTCCCCATTTCCAAGGAAACCAACCATACCTAATTGATAAAGGCTTCGTTTAGAAAAGATTTCCACCTATGTTTTGGCCTGCAAACTTGTATGTAGAATCTAAATATGTAATAATATATAGGGTTTTCTATTTAAAAAAAGATTTAAAATTACTTCTAAGCTTTTATGATCTACCCTGTATAATTAAAAATATTTTTGGAATATGCACCAGAACATATCTTACAACTTTTGTATTTATTTTTTTTTTTTGTATCTCTTTAAATAAAGAGATATGGGACTTTGTCACACTAATGCGCCACCCTGTATGTGACCAAAACCAACCAAACAAACAAACAACGAATAATTTCAGGGTTTGTTATTTATGGATTGTAAGGTAGGGAAATATTCTTTGACAGAGTAAAAGCAATGTTCTTGAAGTATTTTTTTAATTTTTATCTTAAACGATCTTAAGGAGATGCGTTTGATCCGGTAAAATATTAAACATTTTTATCGCCAAAAATTTGTACGACTCTTGCGACTTTTTGAGTCTGCAGTTGTGCAAGCGAAGATCATTTCGATGTCTGGTGTCGTATCTATGTACGTCTGTATGATGAGTGGCGTTGCCTGACGAACACATTTTCTTAACTAGTATTAGGCATTCTAAAATACGAGGATCACTATTTATATTTTGAGCCTTGGCAACATTGATTGCAGTTAGGCGTTGTTTTACGTTTCCATAGAAACGTCTGGAATTGTTGACAAAAACATACTTAAAACTTTTTGTCAATAGCGTTATTTGTGTTGTTTACGGTTACTGGAAGATTGCGTGTCAGCAAAGAAACGGAATTAAGTCATGAAAATTTTCGTGCGATTATTTATTACGATTTTCGACATGGATTATCAAGACAAGAGTGCATCGATTAACTTACTTCCACATTTGGCGATAAAGCTCCATCCTTTGCCACTCTTAAACGCTGGTATAACGATTTTAATCGTGGCCGCCCGTCGCTCACTCACGAAATTCGCGAAGGTTGTCGAAAATCAGTTGTTATTCCAGGAAAAATTGATGCTGTGCAAAAACTAATAATGCAAAATCGCCATGCGGCATACTGTGAAATTGAGGGAACCCTAGGCATTAGTTCTACCAGCATACACAAAATATTACATGATCATTTAAACATAGAAAAGGTTTGTTCTCGTTGGATCCCACATAATTTGACGTAATCCCAAAAACATGCTCGCGTCGATTGGTGCACACAAATGCTCAAGAAATACATTGGCGGTGCTTGAAAAGACGTATATAAGATTGTAACAGGTGACGAATGATGGATATATGCATACAAGCCGTAACATAAACAGCAGTCAACTGTGTGGGTGTTTCAAGATGAACTAAATCTAACAAAGGTTGTTCGCGCCCAAAGCACATCTAAACAAATGGTCGCATATTTTTTCGGAAAAACTGGTCATGTGGCAACTGCGCCTTTAGAGGAACGTATAACGGTCAATTCTGAATGGTACACAACCATTTGTTTGCCAGAAGTCTTCGGTGAAATGCGGAATAAACAAGCGCCGTCAGATCATTCTTCATGACGACAATGCGAGCTCTCACACATCTCGTCTAACAACCGATTATTTGAACACTCAAAAAATCGAGTTGATGGGTCATCCGCCGTACAGTCCTGATTTGGCACCCAATGATTTCTTCTTGTTCCCGAATGTCAAGAATAAATTGCGTGGATAACGATTTTCGTCGGCGGAAGAAGCCGTTGATGCATTCAAAAACCATGTTATGAGGTATCTCTAGAGGATTAGAAAAAATACTATGACAAATGGTTCGAACGAATGCAAAAGTGTATTGATCATAAAAGAGAATATTTCGAAAAACAATAAGGCAATTTTCAATGACAAATTATTCTTTTTTCATTGTTAGGCTCAAAATATAAATGACGACCCTCGTATAACAACAGTGTGGAGGTAATATTTTAAATTTTTTAAATAATGGTGTGCAGTGCTCATTGTACCGACGGGATGTCATTATTCGAACGACCTGTTTTTGGATTTTAAATAATTTTAGAACCATAGTACTGTTACCCCAGCGTACAATTCCATACGTCATTACGCTGTGGAATAATTAAAAATAAGCTGTTCTTAGACAGGCACTGTCTACATTCAATTTCAGCTGTCTTATTGCATAAAAGACTTTGAGAGGAGAGCATAAATCGTTGATACGAATGGAAATGTTCAGTCTACAGTCAAAGTGAACTCCTAGGTACTTAACCGAATTATTTGAGCTTGACGTTATTCCAAATGTTAATTTCTTGGTTTTATTTTTGTTTAGCGTTTAGAGGTTGCAACTGATTCAATCGTTTACAACATCTTCGAAGCTATCTAAAACAGGTTTTATTTCTGTAGGACAGTGCCACTGTTTATAAGAGCCACATCATCCGCGTAGAAAATGTGTGTTATTTGCCTATCTATTTGGATTATAAGGTCACCACAGTAAATAATAAAAAGAAGTGGACGCAATACTGAGCCTTGTGGTACACCAGAGGTTGCTTCATGTTTTTGAGAGGTCCTGTCTGCATGATTATCAATTAGATGGCGATTCTTTAAATAAGACTCTATGAGCTGTAATGGTGCGCCTGTTACCCCGTATCTCTCAACTTTTTGAATTAGGATATAGTAGTGGACAGTATCAAATGCCCTAGTGAGATCGTAAAACCTAGCACAACTTGAATTGCGGTTTTAAAAGGTGTCGAGAACCGTTTCATATAATTTACGCAAAGCTGTTGTCATCGATTTACCTTGCCCATGGCCATGTTGAATTGGGAATAGTAGATTGTTCTTTTCAAAAAAGTCTACTAGTCTTCCTTTAAGTACGATTTCAAACACTTTTCCTATAACCGGTATATCGATATCGGTCTATAACTGGCGGGAGAATTAGTATCTCCTTTTTTATAAATAGGAGTGAATACGTCTGGGAAGACGCCATTTGCTAGGCAGATGTTAATTAATTTAGAAATCAGTAGAGATATATCCTTGTCAATTAGTTTTAGCAAAGCACCACCATGTATGTCACAGGATTTAGAATGATTTACATTTCTTGTAATGCTTACAATTTCGACCTCATGTGTTGGGTGGATAAAAATAGTATTGCTGTTTAAAGGGATGCTTGAAATGAATCTGTCGAAACAACTACGATAACATTGTAAACAATCCTGCACCATATTGTTAGTTACAGTTCCAAGAATTGAGAAAATTCATCTGCTGCATGTCATTTTTGAGATTATGGTCTTTTTCCTCGTGCTTCTATTTATTATTTTTCATATGGATTTTTGTTTATTGTTGGACTTTAGTACTATTAAACTTAACTATTCCCTATCGACAATTAGCCTGTGCGTGCTTTTTAAGGATGTTAGTACGTCAAAAACTTGAGGATCCTTGGTTACTTGTATAATGATTTGCAATGCATCTAACTTAGACTTTATAAATTTTACTTCAGGTATATTTCCTATATGTTTGTTACAATTATTATGAGACAGATTATTTTTTCTTTCAACGAAAGGAGCGTAATAATGATCAGATATTGACTTTACTATGTATTCTGCCATGAGATTAGGGTTGTTATGTTAAAACTCCCAGTCTATTTCTTTCATTTTTGTTTGAAAAGCTTGAATACTTTTTTGTCATTGGGCGACAATAAATAATATGTTTTGTTAATTTTGTATCACTTACCGAAAATAAAATACCTTTATGGTCTGAAATAGGCGGTTCGATTGCTTGTAAAAAAAATAATGCAGCATTCTTATTTGTAAATGGGTTGTCTATTCTGATGCTACTTATTTTGTCGGAAAAGATTTGTTCCATACATATTGTGTGAGAGAACCACATTTCTGCAATTCTGAGCTTCGTTGGTTTATTGAAAATTATAATTAAAATCGCCAACAACAATTGTGGCGCTATGGTTTTTATGATTTTTCAGTTAATAGCCTATCTAAATTTGTCAAATAGTTATCACTGCTTCCAAGAGGAGATCTGTAGGTACACATAAGTCTAATGCCATTATTAAGATCGCAACATGCAAATTCTGCATTGATTTCAGAGCAAAAGTCTTTAACACAAGTTTCTTTAAACTCTAATTGGGACTTTGCTCAGATACAGATACCTCCATAGATATGATTTTCCCTCACGTAATAGGAAGTGAGGCTGTAATCACCTAAGTTAAGAGAATTAAGTTCTAGTTTATTTAACCAGACTTCTACCAAAAGCAGGCCAACATTGCTATTTTTACTAAGAAATAGTTCTAGAACGTTAATTTATTGCGAATGCTTTGTATATTGATATAAAATAGGCGTAAAAAATTATTTGTTTTGCTTATGTATTGAGCTTAGTCTAAAAAAGATTGGTTTGAGATTGATGATGAACTAGTATCTTTTGATTGATTATCTAATTTTTCACACTTACGCAAGGTTTGAGTCGTTGTATGATCTTGATCGCCATTAATATTACTGACTTCACCTTTGACACCATGGGATTTGTTATTTAGTTCAACGTCTTTCTTCGATAATGGGTTAGTGATTGATACAACATTGGTAGCTCTACGCACTGCTGAAGTAGATACGGCAGTGACTTGATGTTTGATGGTTTCTATGGACGGCTTTCAAAATCGCTTCTGGGCATGCACACCTTGTGGTTGGCGATTTACTGCAACACGTTCTTGTTTGATGAAAACAAGAGAATTGTGGATTTGGCAGCAGAGTGCGTGAGAAGAAATTATTCATCGTGGACAAAAGGGGCAGGTAGACGTGAATGTCTAGAAGGATCATATTTCTCCAAATCATGCCTTAGTCTGGATACGAACTCGATTGTAGCTATTTGACAATCGGACAGGAGCAAGGATATTCCGAGAGCCTCTTTTCTGATAGCAGTATAGATAGACCTGATTAATTGAAAACTTATATTTTGGATATGTAATCGTCTATTTTTAATAAGTTTGCATTCAAATTTAGACGTTTCGATAACAATTACATTTTATCATCGTCAGTAAATGATAATAGTTTAAAAAAATTGATTAAGATGTCAAATTTAAGCCTGTTGTAATAATTAGGGGAGGTGTATAAAAAGACAGCCACGGAACCTAATTTTATTTTAGTAAAGATTAACTAGATCTTTAATGGATTAAATATTATTAAGCTGCTTTAAAAATAAGAAATCACGACACTCTAATAGACGAAGGCCGACAATGAGAAATGACAAAATCAGGAAACAAATTTAACAAAACATACTCAAATCATAATGTAAGTCCAAAGTAGTGAAAAAGTTTAATTTGAGAGTGTTAAAACTATGCACGGCTGAAAACTTAACGTACCAATTAAATATCTAGTTAAATCATAACAAATCCAACGAAGAATAATTTTTCGTTATTATTTAAAGACTATAATTGTTATTACACATTGAAATCTTAATGTGTATGTTTAATCTTATCCCAGTTTGATATATTCAATTCTATGATATCTTAACATACTTAATTGTAAAGCATTTACGAAGTCTAGGAGAAACGCAGCAAAAATCCAGACTTATCAAAAGTTAAAATTACAATTACTGCCTACAGTTTTCTTTTTTTAATTACAATATGTCAAAGCTGTATAATGGAAAATTTCATTGTTACTTGTTTAAGTAATGTAAGTAATGTTTATATATTTCAATAACCTTTAGCTGTAAATGAACTTATTGATAAATTTGCCTTGATAGAATTTCCATATTATCAAATTGAATGTTCTGATTTAAATTATTAGCGCACCGTCAGCTACGGTAAACTTCTCTGGTTGATTCACTTTACAATATCCCATATGTACGCTTTGAGGAAATAATTATTTCTTTGTTGGATTTGTTATTGTTTAACTAGATACTTAATTGGTATGTTGACTTTTAGCTGTATATACTTCTACCAATTTCAAAGTAATTTAACTAAATTTTATTAAATTTGTTATTTGATTATGTCATATTCATTGTTCGTCTTCTACCGTTAGAGGGTGTTCTAATTCAAAGCCCATTTTCCAGTTTAAACAAAACTTAATAAAAAACCCCAATGTTCTGTTAATATAATTTAAACAAATCGAATAAGTTGCTGTGCTATAACCCAGAAAGAGTCCTATTTATTTCTTAACAATGAAATTAGGTTCGTTTCACTTCAGAAAGGGGCCAAATTAAATATAAAACTTTCTAAACCACGATAATTTTGCACTAACATTTCTTAATTATACTTTAAAATAATTATGTATAGTTCGGTACATATTATTTAGAATTATTAGTGTAGCCAGTCCGTAATTAATAGTTACGAATAGTTTTCACCCTGTGTGCATATTATGTGTAGGCTCATAGATATAAATATGCCGATTTTTGTTGACCTAGTTATAAAATGCATCAACCTGTATTCTATAGTTTTAAATAAACTTGCCCAGTCCCTTAATATGACTTGAGATTAAACCAGAGTTTGGTTAGGACGACTTCCATGTAATATTAACAACACTTGTCTAGCAACTCATCCAGGCTAGATCAAACAGACCTAAAGCCCGTTTTACTCGAAGAGAAAGCGAAAGCTGTCAAGTTCCCTAAGTCCAACCATTTTCTTATTATTAAATTATTCAGTAGTAGTTTTAGTTACAAGAATAAGAAAAATGAGTAGTTACAACATATTAGAAACGGTTAAAATTGAAAAAGATTAGAAATTTGAAAATTAAAATAGATTCAGAATACAAATCAGTACGAACACAATTGCAGAAAATAAACTGCATCATTTCATTATAAAAGCGAATATGTCCAAATTTTTACTTCAAATCAGAACACCATAGACATATACTTTTAGGAGTTTTATAGGTTGGGTAAATTTAGTAGTCGCCTGCTTGATTATTTAACAATAAATGTCATAAGCATACCCCATTAATATCCATTGCTTGTGATAGAACTTCTATTGCAGTTTAATCAATATGCTAAGTAAACGTTACTCACATCACTACACTAATATTGAAAGTTACAGTTTTGGGGAACTGAGATATGTAGATCAACAAGAGTACATCAATGTTAATTTGACAGATAACTTCACTACATATTCTTTCGGTAGTTATTGTAATTTGGCGTTATGTAAAGTTGAGATCATTCTCTACCTTTTACTTTTGATACTTGCACATTATACAGTTCATCGTTTCTATGTCTAACATTTCAAATACCTGTGAGGATATTTTGATGTATTACGATTTAAGTAG